>SJYC01129370.1:0-15329 GCA_006408675.1 Madoqua kirkii | reverse complement strand
TAGGCCTGATGGTAAGATGGCTATAGCTACTTTACAGGTGGTTTAGGAGGAGCAATGGCAGGTGATAAGAGGTGGCTCTTGAAGGTTTTAAAAAGAAACGTAAGTGAGGGCTGCCAGTTTCCTCTTTCTACTGTCTCTAACTCTCTGTTCCTCTCATTTTCATTCACTGCTGTTATACATGATCCCTGGATATGGAAAGGATGTAGAGACATCCAGGGTTTCTCCAGTTTGTAGGGGGAGCATAGATTTTTCAGGACTTCCAAAGGCTGATGTGAATATTGTATGAAATACATCAAAGATATCTGATCCCCTTGCCATTTAAAGGATTTGAATCAGCCAGTAAATATTATTAATTAAGGATCCTCTCTAGGCTGAGTCTTGAAATAAGCATTATGGGAAGCACTTAGGGTTCAGGCAATAACAGAAAAAGGGAAGTCATTGCAGAGAGAGGAGACAATGGGACTGGAAACTGCAATTAGGAGAGCCATTGACTCCACCCCTCCCACATCTCAGGCTTCGTTTCCCAATGGCATATGAAACAGGGACCATAAGAAAACTAGTCCACACTGGGAACTATATTCAATATCCTGTGATAAACCACAATGGAAGAGATATGAAAAAGTACGTATAACAGAGTCGCTGCTTTACAGCAGTAATGAACACAACATTGTAATTCAACTTTACTTCAATAACAAATAAATTCATAAAAGAGAGAACTGGGGACTTCCTTGGTGGTCCAGTGGTCAAGACTGCGCTCCCAATGCAGAGGGCCTGGGGTTCGATCCCTGATCAGGGAACAAAAATCCCACATATTGCAACTAAGCCCTTGAACTACAACTAGAGACACCCACAAATGGAAATGAAGACCCAGTGCAGCCAAAATAAAAAAGAGAGAGAGAGAAAACTAGTCTGTCTTATAGTTGTGTGTTGTAATCACAAGATAACTATTTGGAAACACTTAAATTAGATCTCTAGTTCACACCTTATACCAAAATAAATTCTAGACAAATTTAACATTTAACAAGTTTTCACAAATATCTTTTGTATATCTACTATGTGCCAGACTCTAAGCAAGGTGCTAGGAATACAAAACAGATCTATGATTTCTGCCCTTCATAGACTTTACAGTCTAGTTGCAAATATTGCCTAAGTAGACAAATAAGGGGCTTCCCTGGTGGCTCAGCAGTAAAGAATCCACCTGCAGTGCAGCTTCAGGAGACCTGGGTTCAATCCTTGGGTCAGGATGACCCCCTGGGAAGAGGGAATGGCAATACACTCCAGTACCCTTGCCTGGGAAATCCCATGGACTGAGGAGCTTGGCAGGCCACAGTCCACGGTGTTGCCTTAAGCTCAGACATGACTGAGCATGCATGCACCACACTGTTGTAAAGCTGTCTGAAATGACTTGGCACGAGTGCACACACGAACAGACAAATAAAATACATAACTGTAATTCTTGATAAAACCTATGAAGGAAAACCACAGCGTTCTAAGAGGAAGATAAACAGGGGTTAGGAGAAGTTATATAACCAGGAAAGGCTCCCTGGAGTAGTATTCATCTGAGACTTGAGAAGTGAGAAGACATCACCCAGCTTCAGGGTGGAAGATTATTCCCTCCAGGCTGAGAGGACAGCAGAAGACCATGGAATCTAGTGTAAACACAATTCCTGTGCCTGATACACAGTGAGGCAGAACAAGCTGGAGCAGAGAAAGGCTTGTTGCAGGGCCATGGGAGGAAATGAGGCGGCTCATGTACTATACAGTCCATGGGATTCTCCAGGCCAGAATACTGGAGTGGGTTGCCATGTCCTTCTCTTGGGTATCTTCCTAACCCAGGGATAGAACCCAGGTCTCCTGCATTGCAGGCGGATTCTTTACCATCTGAACCACCAGGGAGGTGGGCCAAGCTCCCCAACAGTTTCAGCCAGAGCATTTTCAAAAACCAGATGGGGGATGGGGAGGGTCGCCTGATACAAGATCAGATTATGCAAAATTGTCACTTGGCTGGGGTGAGGGAACAGGGTGGTGTCATGAGGGTGAACTTTATCAGGCCCTAAGTTCCGGGAGGCCTGGGGCTATGTGCTCAGAGTCATCAAGTAGCTAACATCTTCTGTTTGGTAGGGGGTTTTCACATCTGCAACACAATTCAGGAAACGTGCATCAAATACATTGTCTGGGTACTTCCAGAGAGAAGCTAAAGCAGAAGAGGTGGGGGAAGGGGCTGTTCTGGGAAAGCCTCTTAGAATCCTGCTGGGTTACACTAGAACACGCAAGAAGAAAATACTGATCCATATTTTTATAACCATGGAACAGAGAAGGCCTTTGCTAAAGGCAGTTCCAAAAAAGCTGGGAAAACAGAAGTTAGTCAAAAATTTTAACTACTTCATGGCAGAAACCACATAAAGTTAAAGCTATGTGGTAAGCAAGGCAAAATAGTTATCACTTGTATGACAAGTTATTATCTTTATAGTATATGCACGAGTGCTCAGTCGTATCTTAACTCTTTGAGACCCTATTGTCAGGGGAGCGTGTAATTTCCTCAGTTCATCTCCCTGCAGCCAAGATTTGAAACAGCAGACCAGCGTCATAGTTCGGTTACAGCTCAGTTTTATTTGGCAAGGAAAGGAAAATACATCCTTGAGGCGTGAGGGCAGGTCAACCCAAAAGAAGAGCCCTCAATCTGTCTTGCCTTCCTCCTTTATACATTTGTTTCCTCAATTATCTTTATAGTATATGCACGAGTGCTCAGTCGTATCTTAACTCTTTGAGACCCTATTGTCAGGGGAGCGTGTAATTTCCTCAGTTCATCTCCCTGCAGCCAAGATTTGAAACAGCAGACCAGCGTCATAGTTCGGTTACAGCTCAGTTTTATTTGGCAAGGAAAGGAAAATACATCCTTGAGGCGTGAGGGCAGGTCAACCCAAAAGAAGAGCCCTCAATCTGTCTTGCCTTCCTCCTTTATACATTTGTTTCCTCGCCACCACCACCCCTACACTGCAGCCCCCAGCCTGCCCTATATAAATTGGCCTAGCCAGGAAGGCTGTTTCACCTGAGGTTTTCACTCCGGTCCTCGGATTTTCTTTTGTTCCATTTTCGCAGGCTTTTTCCTTTCTTTGTCTTTTAGCCACTGCCATTTTGGATGCCTTCTTCCTATTCTAACTACCTAACACCATGGACTATAGCCCGCTAGGGTCCTCTGTCCATGGGATTTCCCAGGCTAGAGTATTGGAGCAGGTTGCTGAGAGGTCGAGCTTGGTCAGGCATGTTCAGGCATGTCGAGACGAAAAGCCCCAGAAAAGTGTTGTGGAAGGTCCCTGCGGTTGGCCACCGCCCAAACAGGAACCGGAAGCGGACCAAACTTCAGGGAACCAACCCCATGGCCTGGCTCAGTCAAGTGCCAGTCACCACTACAGCCCGCACTTCCTACCTTATGTGGGAGGACCTGGCTTGAACGCCAGCCCTGACTATAAAACCCCTTTCCCAGCCGCATTCCTCGCAGATTCCCTTCCCTTCCCCGCTCCCCGCAGGGAGTCTGCCTGAGAGCGACCGCCCAATAAAGGTTTCCATGGACGGTCCTTAGAGGTGGCTTTTTCTTCCCGCGGCATTTCTTACAGTTGCCATTTCTTCTTCCAGGTGATTTTCTCAACTCAGGGATTGAACCCACGTCTCCTGCATTGCCAGGTGGATTCTTTACTACTGAGCCACTTGGAAAGCCTTCTTTACAGTATAGAAAGTAAATATAAGAAAGTAAATATAGAAAGTAAATATAAGCCTTCTTTACAGTATAGAAAGTAAATATAACACCCCCCAAAGATGAGGGGGTAAGTTCAAGTAAATTCACAAAACAAGAAACACAAGTGGCCACTAAACATGGAAAGAAATGTTAAACTCCTCTTATAAAAAGAAAAAGGCACATAAAAATGATTGTAAGGGACCATTTTTCACTCATGAAATTGGCAAAGATTGTAATCCTCAGAACTGAGAAAGGTAAAGAGAAGCAGGTCCTCTATTTCTTGCTGGTAGGAATGTACATTAGTTTAATTTTTCTAGGGAACAGACAGCAAGTCTGCCTACTTTTCAACTCAGCAATTCCACTTCTAGGAATTTATCATCAGGAAACATTGAGTTCTGTAGAAAGGTTTGACTATGAGACTGTTCATTATAATTTATTCTATCATGATTAAAATCAGAGGTGACCTAAGTAGGGTCATTCATGTAGTGGACTACAGTGATATCATTAAGAATGAGTCTGCTGCTACTGCTGCTAAGTCGCTTCAGTCGTGTCCGACTCTGTGTGACCCCATAGACGACAGCCTACCAGGCTCCGCCGTCCCTGGGATTCTCTAGGCAAGAACACTGGAGTGGGTTGCCATTTCCTTCTCCAATGCATGAAAGTGAAAAGTGAAAGTGAAGTCACTCAGTCGTGTCCGACTCTTCGTGAGCCCCATGGACTGCAGCCTATCAGGCTCCTCTGTGCATGGGATTTTCCAGGCAAGAGTACTGGAGTGGGTTGCCATTGCCTTCTCCAGAATGTGTCTATTAAATATATATTTAGACATGGAAATGTATTCAAGATGTTAAGTAAAAAGCGTAGATTGCAAAACAATAGCTTTGATGGGATTGTTTTTTGTTTTAAAATATCATATCTATGCATATGTGTCCTTAAAACATTAATAGTGGTTATTTCTGAGTGATGGGATTACAGGCAAGTTTTACTTTCTTCTTTAATACTTCGATATGTTTTATTGTGGCTCAGCTGGTAAAGAAGAATCTTCCTACAATGCAGGAGACCTGGGTTCGATCCCTGGGTTGACAAGATCCCCTGGAGAAGGGAAAGGCAACCCAATCCAGTATTCTGGCCTGGAGAATTCCATGGACTGTGTAGTCGTGGGGTCCAACAGGACTGAGTAACTTTCACTTCACTTCTTCATGACCTTTTTGGAATGAGCATGGATTGCTATTTCTAATAAGAAAACATAAAGCTGTTCTCTTATTGGGGTGGGTAAAAAGTGAGTCATTACAGTTCCCCTGGGCCAGAAGGGACTGGAAAATGATCCTGTCTGTTTCTCTTCCTCAAGAAGGCCTATTTGATCAGCATCACCTGAGCCCTCAGGAACAGGACTAATCCCCGGGGAGGCGATTTCCGCCTCCAATCCCTTTCTATCCTTGGTTTAGACACAGTCACCCAGTCCACATAAGCCCCCTGCTCTGTGTTTTCACTTTTCCTGGGAAACAAAGCCCTGTGCATGCTCTGACTCATCGCCCCCCACCCCGCCCCAGTTGGAGGCCAAGTCACCGGAGCCTCAGACGCAGGTGTCTGGGGTGACACAGCGCGACACGATGCCTCCGGAATAAGGGCAGCCCTTCCGCCTTCCAGGCTGTGAAATGTCAGGCGTGATTAGAAAGGTCACTTGTCCTGACAGCTCTCTGTGCTTCCCAGAGAGCAGCCTTCCTGCTGGGAACATTCTTAATTGTGCTTCCTGTTGTGGGGGGAGGGGGGACCCCTGCCTGCTCACTCACTCTCCCTTACAATAAACGAGGCCTTAGCCCTGTCTCTTATACACATCTAGATGTGTATAAGAGACAGATCGGGGAGGGGATGAGGGGAGGGGGGGTGGAGGGCGGGTAGGATGCCAAGGATTGCAAAACCTAGCAAAAACAGAGCAGCTCTCTGATTCAAAAGAAAAAAGTGAATTTCTAGGAAAGGGGATTGCATCGTGGAAGAAGGAAAAACTACATCTTTGGAGGAAAGAAATATGCAGCCTTGGGGTGTGTGTAGAAGTTAAGGAGGAGACAGGTCAGAGAACAGAAGAGGAAAGAAGAAACACACACCAAAGTCATGTGAGTAGAGCAAAAAACTGAAACCAGTGCACAAAGCTACACACTCTGAAGACTGAAGCGGATATTCTCTGTGTTTCTGGCCCCACATCCTGAAATGTTGATTCTGCTACTCAGGGGTGCTGCCCAGGAATCTGTATTATAAAAGCACCCAGGGGACTCAGAGCAGGCTGTCTCTGTCCCCTGCACCGCAGAGTGAACATGTTTGAAGGGTTGGATACATCAGAGGAATCCAAGGGGTAGAAAGTGAAGGATGTGATGAGGTGGGGAGAGGAATTATCCATAACAAAGGAAAAGGATGTAGTTATATAAGCCTCTAGTTTCTAGAGCCCAAGTTTGGCCAGAAGTGGCTTCTGACCCCACCTGATGTGAGTGCTCCTGAAGCTATAAATCTCTAGTTGTTATCTTTATAGAGGACCTGCACTCCAGTGAAACGTTGGCTGGACAACTGCCCTATAGACGAGCTTCCAACATGGAGGTCCTGTTTAAAAGCAGATTCTGATTCAGTAGTTCTGGGGTGGGGCTTGAGACTCTGATTTCTAGCAAGCTACCAAGTCACTTCTGGAACACCCTGGGTAGCAAGTCCCTAGAGGGCAGTGGCTCTCAGTCCAGGTGGCCCAGTGCAATCACCTGATGAGGTTTGGAAAACAGATATACCCGAGCTGCACTTCCAGAGGATAGGATGGAATTGATGTGAGGCATCACCAATTCAGGGCTTCCCATGTGGCTCAGACAGTAAAGAATCTGCCTGCGATGCAAGAAACCCAGGTTTGATCCCTGGGTTGGGAAGATCCTCTGGAGAAGGAAATGGCTACTCACTCCAGTATTCTTGTCTGGAGAACCCATGGACAGATTAGGCCCAGTGGGCTATAGTCCATGGGGTTGCAAAATATCAGACGTGACTGAGCAACTAACACAGAGATCATCAGTTCAGTCCCCGAATTGTGCTGTTTTCTGTGGTAACATCCATCAACCAACTCATGTCAGCCCCATAGAGGCTGACATCCATTGCTTAGGGCCTCCATGGAAGGTCACAGAGCTGGGTAGGGATCTGCAGGGGGCAGCCAGGTAGTATTCCCTCTTCTTCAGTAAGTGCCAATTAGGCAGACCCCTGAGCTCAAATATGGCTTCAATTATATTCTACATTTAAGAATAATAATTACAATTATTATAATTTTTATAAAAAGCATTTTAAGATTGACAAAATTCTTTCCCATACATTATAGTACTTGATCTTCAAAACATCTCTGTGAGGTGAGGCAGATATTACACACATTTTAAAGAAGGGAAAACTGAGGATTAGCTTTAATACTGAGAGTCAGGTATCAGGTTCCAACTCAGACCTGTGGATTTAGAGACTGCATTTTAACAGGGTCTTCAGGCAACTCACGTGCACATTAACCTCTGAGGAACACCGAACACCACCCCCCCAACCCCCAGAGCACCTGGGAGGTTAAGCAGAGGTTCTTAGGTCACTGGAGGGTCTTTTAAAAATGCAGTCTTGGCTCTTGTGAATCTGATCTAGTTATTCTTGGTCTTGGAATGAGGTCTCAACTAGGAAGTATGTTTGAGAATATTTTATTTAGTCTTTGGCAAAACATGGATGTGGAAAACCACTTCCATTCAAGCCACCTGTAGTGCTTGTGAGACAGGAAGATTCCTGGGTCACACTTCAGACCTCCTGAATCAGGAATCTGCATTTCAACTGGTTCCCTGGATGGTAAGCTGAAAACTGCAACCTTATATCTGTGGGAGAGAAGTAACATCAATATTAAAGTATTCTTTTAGGAAGTAGCAGCCTTTTTATTCCTGCTTGCATGCCTGCATGCTAAGTAGCTCAGTCATGTCCAACTCTTTGTGACACTATGGACTGTAGCCCACCAGGCTCCTCTGTCCATGGAATTTTCCAAGCAGAAATACTGGGGTGGGTTGCCATTTCCTACGCCAAAGGATCTTCCCAACCCAGGGACTGAACCTGTGTCTGCTGGATTTTCTACACTGGCAGGTGGATTCTTTACCACAGAGCCTTCAGGGAAGCCCTGCTTGATCAGAGCTTAAATTATCCATGTTAATATGATGCCTTGATTTATGGAGGGTGTTTTCCCTTCATTGCCTGCAAAGTGTGGGCAGGACAGAGAGGACTGTGCTGCTCTTTGTACATTGCTTTTGTGCAATAGATGGGGCTTTGGAAAAGTGGAAAATGAGACATCACCAGCCAAAATGAGGTTTCAGGGATTATCTATGGGTTTTAGTACCTCTCTTTTTGTCCTATTGGTTGACAGCATTATTTCCTCATCTTTGTAGATATTTCCAAGGTAATGGTACTGTTATGTGTGCATTTAGCTTTCATCAGGTCTTGTCAAGGAAGTGCAGCAGGGAGGCTGAGCTCTAAAACATCAAATCCAATTCCTGTGGTCACTGAACCCCTTTTCCTCCCATGAGGAACTGCTGGGGTTCTGATGTACATCACCTCCCTGTTTTAAAGTAAACCCTTTTTACACTTCTCCACAGGCAGGTAAGGAAATAAAGAATATGACCAGGTCATGTGGGGATGGTGTGAAGGAGATGAATGGAAGAGTGGACATCCTGCCCCTCCAAAGAACACTGAACCTCCACAGTAGTTTGTAGTGCTGGAGGAGAACAAGCAGAATACATCAACCATTGCTCCAGCTGTCTACACTGAGTGGGTAAAGAAAGCACATATTAAAATTACCAGAAAAAGACATAAATTTTTGATGAAAGAAATTAAAGAAAGCACAAATAAATGGGAAGACATTCTATGTTCACAGATTGGAATGCTTAATATTGTTAAAATGTTCATTCTATCCAAAGAAATCTAGAGGCCCAATGCAATCTCTATCAAAACCCCAATGGCATTTTTCACAGAAACAGGAGAGACAATTTAAAAATTCATATGGAACCACAAAAGATACCCTAAATATTTAAACCAATCTTGAGAAAGAAGAACAAAGCTAGAGGCATCACATTGTGATTTCAAAGTATATTGAAAAGCTACAGTAAGTAAAACAGTATGATATTAGCATAAAAACAGACATACAGGCCAATGGAACAGATTGGAGAGCCCAAAAATAACTCATGTATATATGGCCAACTGATTGCTGGCAAGGGTGCCAAGAATGCACAATGGAGAAAGGATAATCTCTACAACAAACAATGTCACAAAAACTGGATATCCACATGCAAAGAAAGAAAGAAAGAAACTGATCATTTATTTTATGTTGTACACAAATACCAACCCAAAATGGTTTAAAGATTTAAATATCAGGCCTGAAACTATAATATTTCTAGAAGAAAACATACGGGGAAAACTTCATGATGTTGGGCTTGGCAATGATTTCTTGGATATGAAACCAAAAGTACAGTTAACAAAAGCAAAATTAGGCAAATAGAATTACATTAAGCTAAAAAGCTTCTGCAAAGGAAACAATCAATAGAGTAAAAGGCAATCTACGAAATGGGAAAAATGTATTTAAAAACCAAAGTCCTGAAGAAGAGGTTAATATCCAAAATATATAAGGAGCTCCTACAACTCAACAGCAAAAATAAATAAATAAATAAATCACTAGAAGAAAACATATGGGGAAAACTTCATGATATTGGGCTTGGCAATGATTTCTTGGATATGAAACCAAGAGTACAGTTAACAAAAGCAAAATTAGGCAAATAGGATTACATTAAACTAAAAAGCTTCTGCAAAGGAAACAATCAATAGAGTAAAAGGCAATCTACGAAATGGGGAAAATGTATTTAAAAACCAAAGTCCTGAAGAAGAGGTTAATATCCAAAATATATAAGAAGCTCCTACAACTCAACAGCAAAAATAAATAAATAAATAAACCTTTGATTTTAAATGTGGGCGAAGGATTTAGATAAACGTCTTTTTCTAAAGAGGACATACAAATGGCTGACAGGTATATAAAAAGGTGCTCGATATCACCAATATCAGGAAAATACAAATCAAAACCATAATATCACCTTACACCTATTAGGATGGCTATTATTTAAAAAAAGACAAAAGATAAATTTTAAGGATATGGGAAATTGGAATCTCTTTGCAGTACTGGTGGGAATATAAACTGGTGCAGCCCCTATGGAAAACAGTATGGAATTTCCTCAATAAATTAAAAGTATAACTACCATATGATTCAGGAATCCCACTTCTGATATATATCCAAAAGAAATGAAATCTGATCTTAAAGAGATATCTGCACTCACATATTAATTGCAGCATCGGTCACAATAGCTAAGACATGGAAACAACCTAAACATCCAAACATGGATGAATGGATAAAGATGTGGCTTATACATAAAATGGAATATTATTCAGCCTTTAGGAAAGAATTTCCCCAATAAATTAAAAGTATAACTACCATATGATTCAGGAATCCCACTTCTGATATATATCCAAAAGAAATGAAATCTGATCTTAAAGAGATATCTGCACTCACATATTAATTGCAGCATCGGTCACAATAGCTAAGACATGGAAACAACCTAAACATCCAAACATGGATGAATGGATAAAGATGTGGCTTATACATAAAATGGAATATTATTCAGCCTTTAGGAAGAAGTAAATCCTGCCATATATGACAACAGGGATGAACTTGGAGAACATCGAAGTGAAAGTGAAAGTCGCTCAGTTGTGTCCAACTCTTTGCAACCCCATGGACTATACAATCCATGGAATTCTCCAGGCCAGAATACTGGAGTGGGATCTTCTCCACCCAGGGCCCAAACCTAGGTCTCCTGCATTAGAGGTGGATTCTTTACCAGCTGAGCCACTAGAGAAGTTCAAGAATACTAGAGTGGGTAGCTTATCCCTTCTCCAGCGGTTCTTCCTGACCCGGGAATCAAACTGGGGGTCTCCTGCCTTGCAGGCATATTCTTTACCAGCTGAGCTACATGGGAAGCCCTAATGGAGAACATTTAGCTAGGTGAAATGTCAGTCACAGAAGGATAAATACTGCATGATTCCACTTACATGAGTATCTAAAATAGTTAAACTCAGAGAAGCAGACAGAAGAATGGCGGTTGACAGGGGCTAGAGAGAGAAGGAAGCAGGGAGCTGCTATTCAGTGGCTATAAAGTTATTCCAGACTAATACATTCTAGAGATCTGCTATACACTGTAGTGTCTATAGCTACCAATACTGTATTGCATACTTAAAAATTTGTTAAGAGAATAAGTCTCATGATAAATGTTCATACTACAATTTAAAAAATAAAATTATCAGGCAAACAAAAGGTTTTTTGACAAGTAAACACGACTACCTTTTCCCAGTTGATTTCATCTTTTTTTAACTTTAAATTTTATATTGGAGTGTAGCTGATGAACAACGTTGTGATAAGTTTCAGGTGCACAGAAGTACTCAGCCATACATATACGTGTATCCATTCTCCTCTAACTCCCCTCCCATCCAGGCTGCCACATAATGTTGAGCAAAGTTCCCTGTGCTATACTGTAGGTCCTTGTTGGTTATCCATTATAAACATCCCAGCTGACTGCAGTTGCAAGCTGTGGAAATGACGGGGTGCTGCCTGTCTGTCTCAGGCTAGTCACTGCTCTGGATGCTAGGGATGTATCACTGAGAAAAGTGGACCTTGCTCTCATGTGATTCCATCCAATGGGAAGAGCGAGACCACACACAAGTACTTTAAAATACGAATGTTGGGGGAGGGGTCATAGGTGCTGTGAAGATGTCTATATTTGGAAAAGGGATAGAGAGTGGTAGAAGGTACTAGAAGAATTCAGGGAGGGAATGAGCTGGGTGAAGACCAGAGACCACTGTCCTAGACAGGGGAATACACTTTCACAGACTCTGAGGCAGAAGCAGTCTCCAGGAAGGGAAATCAGAGACAGCAAGGACTCCATTACTCAGGACCGGATTTGGAATTAGTTAATGGGAAGCATTTACAACTTAAGAGATTTCCTCCCCACTTTAATGATGTGACTAAGAAGAGTCATCAAAACAGATTCTTTAGAGCTGGTTCAAAACAAGACATTAGAAAAGGGACACACAAAAATAAAAGTCATCATATTAGGGAGATGGGATTAAGGAATTCATTTTCCTTTTTCAAAAAATAAATTTATGATTGCTGCAATGCTTCTAAAATATAAAATATGTTTTCCTTAAAACACATCTACTACCTCAAGGGCAGGTGGTGTTTCTGCATCCCCAGGTCAGGGAGCTGCACCCAGTACATATCAGACACTCGTAAATGCTCGTGGACTCGATGAGCTGAACCTCTGGAGAAGAGTTACACATTCCATTTGGAGCGGGAGAGTAAAAAACTCTCCAAGCCCTACCTGAATCAGGTCAATGGAATCCTGGCTTCTGTCCTTCATCCCAGAGTTTTGCTATTTTCAAATTAGCCATGCCTGTGGGGAGTTTAATGACTGGAGAAGTACAATAATTCTAAGCAAAAAGACTACAGACTTGCTATTAGCCTTTGGGGGAACACAGTCAGCTTGCTGCACGGCTGTTCCTTGACATGCTCATCTAATCTAGAAGCCCATGTAAGTGTATAAGCTGTATCGCCAATCAATGCCTTGCTTGATTTCTTCTTCATCTCTCTAGCGTGCTGGGTGGTGTCAACGGGTTGCTGAAAAATCTGCTTAGAATTTAGGACCATTGTAAGACACAAAGGTAGATTCAGGGAACACAAGAACTGAATGTTAAACACATCTCTAAATTATGCCAGCTGTTAAGGTATTCTCCTTTCCATATTTTCTGGGAAAGAACTAAGAAAGCCAGATGTCACATAGTTACTCTCTTTGGCCCCCTACTCCTGTGGGTTCTTAATTTTCCACCACTCTCATGAGCATTCAGTTTAGTTAATATAAAGCATTTACTGATCGAGCTTCTACTATGAATCAGATTCTCTGGTTAACATTTCAAAGAACTTAAGTCATTTAACCCTATGAAAAAGATCTTATCACACCCATTTTACAGACTGAAGTAACCGAGGCCAGAAGACATTTGCTCAGAGCCACACAGCCTGCACATAGGTAACCCAGGTGTAAAGTCTTGTTCTTCAGTTGCTAAGTTGTATTCAGTTCTTTCATGACCCCATGAACTGTAGCCCACCAGGCTCTTCTGTCCAAGGGATTTCCCAAGGAAGAATAGAAGAATACTGGAGTAGGCTGCCATTTCCTTCTCCAGGAGATTGTCCTGAACCCAGGGAACAAACACACGTCTTCTGCATTGGCAGGCAGATCATTTACCGCTGAGCCACCAGGGAAGCCTGCACCACACAGCCAGCAAGTGGGCAATTCAGGTGTAAAATCTAGGTTTGCCTAATTCCAAAATCCCTGATTTTTTATCACCACACTATATATCCTCTCAGGGCAGTTAAGGATGCATAGTGGAGTCTCTTTTCCTTTAAGTGGTGGTGGTGGTGGTTTAGTTGCTAAGTCGTGTTTGACCCGTGCAACCCCGTGGACTGTAGCCTACCAGGCTCCTCTGTTCATGGGATTCTCCAGGCAAGAATACTGTAGTGGGTTGCCATTTCCTTCTCCAGGAGATTTTCCTGACCCAGGAATTGAACCCGGGTCTCTTGCATTGCAGGCAGATTCTTTGCCAACTGAGCTACAAGGGAAGCACCTTCTCTGAAGTTAGGTAAGAGCAGAGAGGAATGGTTACGTTGGAATACCAGAGCTGTAGTACACAGTTCAAAGACAGGAGGGTTCATTTAGCCTGGAAATGGGCTTTCCTAGTGTTCGTAGGAGGACTTAACTCGTCAGTCAAAACTCTGAGGCTTCCCACAATCTGTACTACTTCCCATGCATTTACTCATTCATTCAAACAAATATATAATTAAATACCCTCCATGTGCCAGGCAACCGGGATACAATGGTAAGTACAAAAAGTGTTCCCCATTTGTATTTGTATTTGACTTCATCTATCATCTATCTATCTTCACATCTACAGCATTATCTAAAATAAATATTAAATCTCAGTGGTGGTAAGTCCTTGGCAAGAGAGCTAAGAAGTGCTGTAAGAGGCAAATACAAAGGGACTGGCCTGTCCTTGAACAAGTGATGCTTGAGCCAAGATATGAAGGATGGCTAGGAATTCAGTGGGCAAAGAGAGGATGGAAGTTGCTAATAGAATTATCCAGCCATTCCTGTCTTCTCTCCCTCTCTTCTTGCCATAGCAGACACCTGAATCCTGTGAAATGGAGATAGGGCAGTAGAGGAAATGGATCCTTCGGGTCTCGTTCCTCCAGCCAATGTAGCCCTGGGAACACTGAAAGTTTTATTCACTGAGGAAAAAGAAGTGAGAAGAAAACTCATGATACACGCCAGAATAGAGACAGTGCTATTTCATCCTCTGATATGTCTGTCTTCTGGGCTGCCTGCTGACACTGCTCATCGGAGAGAGGACTGCCACTGTCCCCTACACTGCATTTGTTTGATTTAGAAAAAGATGCCCTTTCCTCTAGGAAGACCCAAACTGGGGCCGGGCACCTGGCTTGAAGAGTACAACATAGGCTAGATTTCTGCCCCTACTGACCAGCCACCACTCCACACCACCCCCAGCCCAAGCCAGGTATTACTATTCAGTGAACAACAATCCATAGTTGGTGGATCTGTGAACAGAACCCTCTTATACAAGTTTCTGTAACTGAAAAAGCTGTGAAACGAGGACTAGACAGATCAAAATTATTGTACACAATGATGCTTAATTAGGTGTGTTTGTCATGTATCCTGATGAATAAACATAAATTACCAAATGGCTAAAGATGTCCAAGAGGAGCAGCAGAAATGAGAACCAGCAAAGCCATTTTCTCCTGGAATGTGTTACCAGAACCAGCTTTCCAGGAGACCAGGAGAAAGCAAGAGACAAACATCAAGCCATCAGTAGAGAAGAAAACTGAAAGTACACGATCAACAACTGGTGCTGAGGTGCTCGGAACAACCAGGGAAGCTGAAGGCTGAGGTCCCTGGAGTCTGGCTCCATCCCAGTTTGGAACAAAGGTTTTCAGAGTAGGGTCTATGAATGAGCTTCACGGGATCTCTGAACATGAACAGTTTTTTTGTGGGGAGGATTCTTAGCATTTAGATTTGAAAATCAAATGCTCAAATTAAGAACCACTGGGACTTCCCTGGTGTTCTAGCGGTTAAGACTCTGCTAGTCAAGGAACAAGGATTCCACATGCCTTGGGGCATGATGGAAAACAAACAAACAAACGACTACTGGTTTCAGGTTATACAGATGACCTGTCTGGGTGGGTCAGTGTACATTCTGAAAAGACAGAAACTTCTTGTCAGGAGATATCCTGAAGAAAACAAAACCATTTACTACTAAGTCCTAATTTTCCTTGAGGAGGAACTACTGATCCTCCCAAGTACCTCCGCCTTATTGTACAGAATTGAAGGCCCTGCACTCTAGAACCCAATGATACCTTTTTGAGTGACTTGGGTTTTCTGAATGAGTGTATTCCAGTTGAGCTATTTCAAATCCT
>SJYC01129368.1:0-12393 GCA_006408675.1 Madoqua kirkii | reverse complement strand
ATTGGGGAGAGCAGAGCTAAATCTCCGTGTGAACTAATGAATCCACCCGAACCGGTTAAAGCCTAATCCTCTCCACACTTTCCATTGGTCACAGTAAGTAAGTAGCCTGTCTAGCCTGCCTGCAACAGACTTAGCCATCCCTGCGGGCAGCCATCTGTCCATCATTTTGTCATTCCAGCATGGTCTCAGCACCTCCCAGGCTTCTAGGACCCCGTGACCAAAAACAAGAAAGGAAGGAAATAATTCTTGGCTTTGAGGAGGAGCTTCTGGCTGAAAGAGACAGAGACAAGCCAAATAATTTCTACCAGAAATGGAAGTGACGGTGTTCATGAAACAATATTTGAATGTAAGGTCTTGGATGGCTTCCCAGGTGGCACTGATGGTAAAGAACCCACTTGTTAATGCAGGAGACGTGCAGGAGACTCCGGTTTGGTCCCTGGTTGGGAAGATCTCCTGGTGGGGGGCATGGCAACCCACTCTGGTATTCTTGCCTGGAGAATCCCCATGGACAGAAGAGCCTGGTGAGTATAGTCCATAAGGTTGCAAAGAATTGGACACAACTGAAGTGACTTGAGAGTCCCTTGGACTGCAAGGAGATCCAACCAGTCCATTCTAAAGGAGATCAGCCCTGGGATTTCTTTGGAAGGAATGATGCTAAAGCTGAAACTCCAGTACTTCGGCCACCTCATGTGAAGAGTTGACTCTTTGGAAAAGACTCTGATGCTGGGAGGGATCGGGGGCAGGAGGAGAAGGGGGCCACAGAGGATGAGATGGCTGGATGGCATCACGGATTCGATGAACGTGAGTCTGAGTGAACTCCGGGAGATGGTGATGGACAGGGAGGCCTGGCGTGCTGCGATTCATGGGGTCTCGAAGAATCGGACACGACTGAGCAACTGAACTGAACTGAACTGAAGTGACTTAATATACACGCAGGGCCTTGGAAGCTCCACTTGCCCAGTCTACTCGTGATGTGAACACTGGGGCCCGGAGAGGTGAGGCACACGGACCAAGGTCACCCAGTGCAAGACTTGCTTTGGAGCTTCCTGGCTTCTCAGATTGGACATCCATGCATTCTTGCCCAGGCTGTGGATAGCTCCACAGACGCCGGTTGGCTCTCTTCCTCCCCCTCCTTCTCCTCTGAGTCATTGAACTCAAAGTCTTGTCTGCTTTCAGATCCCCAAGTTTTTGCCCTCCCCAAGTACCAGGCCCCAGAGTGCAGGGAGCTCAGGACAGCAGTTGCTAGACCCATTTAAAGGAGGCAGGCAGGCAGTGAGAAGTGCCAGCAGAATCATTTTCATTAATTTATACCGTTTCACAGCTCCTCCAATCTGCCTGCTCCCTGCTGGTCCTTCTCTGGCCTGACTGAGATTGCTGTTCTGTTTGTTTCTATTGTCTGAGAAATAAAATGGTTTTGATTACACCCACGGTCTCCCATGCATGGCTATATTTGCCTGCCCACAAGGCAGAAGGCACCATCTGTATTCCTCTGCAACTGACTTCTGGAGAAAATCTGCTTGCTGCTCAGGGGCTTGGACTGGGGTCACCACCAGACCCGACCCTACCCCACCCCCAGCAGCTAGTGTGGATGGAGGGGGATTGAGGGAGAGCTGAGTAAATGGGCAGGATCCAGAGTGGACCAGTTTCCTTCCCATTAGCATCAAAGGAAAAGGAGGATGAGGCAAAGGGGTGGTGGTGGTAGTTTAGTTGCTAAGTCCTGTCTGACTCTTGCAGCCCCGTGGACTATATGTAACCTATCAGACTCCTCTGTCCATGGGATTTTCCAGGTAAGAATAGCAGAGTGGGTTGCCATTTCCTTCTCCAAGGGATCTTCTGGACCCAGGAATTGAACCTGGGTCTCCTGCATTGCAGGCAGATTCTTTACCGACTGAGCTATGAGAGAGGCAGAGCTAGTATTTTTGAGAGCGAGTTAGTCAGTCAACAAAGTGCCAGGATCTGTTCTCAGTGCTAGGGACTCAGAGGTGAACACAGAGGGGCAACTCCTGTACTTCTGGGCTGAGATGTTTGAAATGTTAGACAACAGGACCTGCACCGACTTCAACCCCTTAGTTGCCTGGTAGCCCAAGGGGTCCCAGAGTCCCCCTGCTGTGCTGGGATTAACCCTTTAGTTGCTAAATCCTGGTGAGGCCTGGGAAGGGGAGCCCACGGGAGCAACTGGGACGGCTGGGCTGTTAGAGCTCCAGACAGCTGCTGCTCACCAACCAGCATGGAAGAATTAGGTTATGACAGCAATGCTGAATTTCAGTCATGCGAAAGGAGCATCAAATCAGGGGCCCGAGGAGGGCCTATAGCAAACTGCCTACAGTTAGGGGTGACCTCTGCTTAGCAACAGCCCATACTTGTCTCAAGGGCGGAAAGGCCCCTATGATTCTGGATCTTCAAGTTTTTCAAGAGTCAGTTCTAGAAAGTGTGTGTGTGTGTGTGTGTGTGTGTGTGTGGAGGGCAGGGAGTGGCAGGGGGTGGCAGTGGGGGCTCTTTCTGTTAAAAATAGCTATATGTCCAGTCCAGTTCAAAGAAAATATATCTGTGCCTACATACACCCCCCAAAGCCCCCACTTTGAGCCCTCTGGCCTTAGGATACCAGGAACTGTGCTGCACTTTACAGATTAAACCACAATTAATTATCACACCCACCCATAAGGTTCCTACTGTTCCCTTGAGTTGACAGATGAGAAGAACCGAGTTTGTTTTCTATGGGCGGCAGAAGTCCACAACATCATGGGTACAAGAAAGGGCGGTTATTTGAACCTAGGATTTCCTGTCTGCAAAAGAAGGAAGGACCCCTTCCAGTGCACAAGTGTTCCGGTGCTCCAGTCAGCATTGTCCTTGTAACAGATGGGCAGATCCTGCGAAGGGACCAGCATGGGAGCTGGGGGTGGCTGTGACCCGGCTAGGATAGCTAAAGGAGTGGTGGGGAAGTATGGGGTGGGTGAGTAAAATCTATGTGGAAAAATGGGAATGGGGTAGGCATGTTAGAAAGATTCTGGGGTTTATTCCAGCCAGAGGCATGAACACATCTGGGTCATGGCTGGGGAGTCAGGGACCCTGCAAAGAGAGTCAGGAGTGGGCTGCGGTTTTATTTTCCACAAGCTTTCCGACAGATCCTCATGCCACCTTCCTCTCTGCACTGGGTTCCAGCCGTGCTCCCTGCCCTTGAAGATGCTGCTGTGATTGGGCTTGAACCCAATCTGCTTCTACAGGTCTGGGGCCACCAGCTGGTGTGGGAGGATCTTGTGTTCTCCTTCTACAAGACTGTACTATGATGACAAGGCAGGAGAGAAAGGGTGTGGCACTGAGGTTTAGACCGGTGAGGCAAAAGGCACTGCCCAAAAAAGAGCACGGAGACAGGAATGTGCATGTCTGTGGGAGGAATGGCAAGTTGGCCACTGTCCAGAAGGACAGGGATCAGTGGACAGAAAAGGCTTAGATGGAAGCCTTCTGGCCATGTTGAAGTACTCTTAGGAGACTGCTGCTGCTGCTAAGTCGCTTCAGTCATGTCTGACCCTGTGCGACCCCAGAGATGGCAGCCCACCAGGCTCCGCCATCCCTGGGATTCTCCAGGCAAGAACATTGGAGTGGGTTGTCATTTCCTTCTCCAATGCATGAAAGTGAAAAGTGAAAGAAGTCACTCAGTCGTGTTTGACTCTTAGCGGCCCCATGGACTGCAGCCTACCAGGCTCCTCCATCCATGGGATTTTCCAGGCAAGAAAACTGGAGTGGGCTAAGACCAAGATATTGAGACATTTTATCCAGTAGGCACTAGGGAGCCATAGAGGGTTTGGCAGCAGAATGTTGGATGATTTAGGAGGCTAGAAAGTAGCATTTGAGTTCCTAACCTGTGCCAGCCCCTTGACATATCCTTTCAGTTCAGTTCAGTTCAGTTCAGTCACTCAGTTGTGTCCGACTCTTTGCAACCCCATGAATCGCAGCACGCCAGGCCTCCCTGTCCATCACCAACTCCCGGAGTTCACTTAGACTCACGTCCATTGAGTCCGTAATGCCATCCAGCCATTTCATCCTCGGTCATCCCCTTCTCCTCCTGCCCCCAATCCGTCCCAGCATCAGAGTCTTTTCCAATGAGTCAACTCTTCACATGAGGTGGCCAAAATACTGGAGTTTCAGCTTTAGCATCAGTCCTTCCAAAGAAATCCCAGGGTTGATCTCCTTCAGAATGGACTGACTGGTTGGATCTCCTTGCAGTCCAAGGGACTCTCAGGAGTCTTCTCCAACACCATAGTTCAAAAGCATCAATTCTTTGGCGCTCAGCCTTCTTCACAGTCCAACTCTCACATCCATACATGACCACAGGAAAAACCATAGCCTTGACTAGACGGACCTTAGTCAGCAAAGTAATGTCTCTGCTTTTGAATATGCTATCTAGGTTGGTCATAACTTTTCTTTCAAGGAGTAAGCGTCTTTTAATTTCATGGCTGCAGTCACCATCTGCAGTGATTTTGGAGCCCACAAAAATAAAGTCTGACACTGTTTCCACTGTTTCTCCATCTATTTCCCATGGAGTGATGCAACATATCCTTTACCCAGGTTTATATATGTATCTTTCCTAATGTATATTTCCTTACGTATCTTTCAATGAATCCTAGGAACAGCCTAGTGAGAAAAGTATTAAATACTTCCACTTTGCAGGGAAGAGTAGCTTGTAAATGACAGCTCAGGACTGCCATGGACTGAAGGGCTTTGGGATACTGGAGGTCAGGAGAGTGGTTAGAAGGCTGTTGTCATATCTGGGGGATGAATAGCAATATCTGAAACTGCCAATGAAGCCAGGAGAAAAGTGGGTGAGAGAGGCAGGAATGGATGCTCAACTCCCCAGAGTAGGACCTAGGGTCAGTCAGTGTGGATGGAGTGAGAGGTAGAAGTCACAGCATATTACCCCGAACCATCAGCCATGGAGGGAATTTGGGAGAAGGGCTCAGTTCTCAGAAGACAGTTTCACAGTGGTTTTAGAAATGTTGCAGAGGTGTGGGAAATGTCGTTTTTAATTCCCAGTTTGGCAGCATAGAAGATGGACTAGAATAGAGGTTTCTCAACAATACTTACCCTTCCTTCTTGTAATGCATGCAAATGTTTTCCATCCTCTTCACTTTCTGCCATAAGGGTGGTGTCATCTGCATATCTGAGGTTATTGATATTTCTCCTGGCAATCTTGATTCCAGCTTGTGTTTCTTCCAGCCCAGTGTTTCTCATGATGTACTCTGCATAGAAGTAAAATAAGCAGGGTGACAATATACAGCCTTGATGTACTCCTTTTCCTATTTGGAGCCAGTCTGTTGTTCCTTGTCCAGTTCTAACTGTTGCTTCCTGGCCTGCATACAGATTTCTCAAGAGGCAGGTCAGGTGGTCTGGTATTCCCATCTCTTTCAGAATTTTCCACACAGTCAAATGCTTTGGCATAGTCAATAAAGCAGAAATAGATGTTTTTCTGTAACTCTCTGGCTTTTTCCATGATCCAGCAGATGTTGGCAATTTGATCTCTGGTTCCTCTGCCTTTTCTAAAACCAGTTTGAACATCAGGAAGGTCACAGTTCACGTATTGCTGAAGCCTGACTTGGAAGATTTATTTAGATAGGTCAGCCAATACACACTCCCATCACTACTGTATGGAAGGACATCATGGTGCACTCAGTGATTACTTTGCTCCTCTGACAAGAATTTTAAAATTTACTGTTACTAACAATTAACTTTAGATAACTGAATAGTTAAATAGTAATTAAAACTAATTTAATTGCTTAAAAATTAATTTAACGTATCTCTTTGCTGGTAAGCTTAAATATGTGTTTAACAGACTTTTGATTCTCTGTAATTCTTTTCTGAGAATGACCTGTTTATGTCCTTTGCTCATTTTCTCTCTAAGGAATCTTGTTTTAAATTATTCATTTGTAAGAATTCTTGATGCTTTAAAGATATAAAACTTTTATCTGTTACTCCTATTCCCAAGGTTTTCCCTGAGTGGTCATCTGTCTTGCAGATTGTGAATTTTTAAAATTGATTATGAGGTATGTGTGTATATATTTAATGTATATATTTACATAAGTGTTCATACAATAAGAATAGATGTAGACAAGAATACGCCATGGACGGTCACAGACACAGGGACAGTTTAATATTCTTGTCACCTCTTCATTCCTACACCTATGAGTAATTATCTAACGCTCAGACATCTCCAAGGAACTCTTGTGATTCTCGGGTGTGAAATTTAGTAACTTTCAGAAAGTATTTTAGATATTTACCCTTTAAACATTTATCTCTTTCTTGAACTTTAAAGTCCTTGAGTTTCACAAAGCACTCGACAGAGGGCCTGGCAGGTATTAAATAGACAAGTGGTGAAAACCTTTGCATCTCACCTTCTCATCTTAGACACGCCGACTCGGTCCCTCAGAGGTTTAGCCCCAGGACCTGCAGGAAGTCACACAGCAGAGATGATGCTCCTGAGGCTTCACTCAGTACTGCGCCCACCATCCTGTCTTGTTTCACATGACATTAACACATCACACAAACCATCCCAGTGAGAAAAGTACCATAGGACCAACAGGGTCTCAGCCACAGAGGCTCCTACCTGCAGAAGGAGGGTAGCAGACTGCCCGAGATTCTGTATGTTGTCGTTGCTATTGTTTTATTTGGTCCTTTCAGCCCCCTCTGACCACGGCAGCACGTTGAATCTCACGAACAGGGCTGGTTGATTTGCTTTGGTGTGAGGTCTCTTTCTGGAAGCAGCTAGAGCCCGGTGTGTTGTTACGACCACTAGATGGAGTCCAGTTATTAGTCTGAAGCGCCAGCACTGCTTGTGAAGGGCATCCCAGCTTCCAGGTTACCCAGAGTGTGACTGGCCGTCGTGCACAAGTTCTTGGACAGCCCTTGCTTCCAAAGGGGACAGTTCTAGACAACCCTGGAGATCAAAGGGTTTTGTCTTTTTCTTTGTTGTGAGCAAAGTATCCTTTTGTGAGGCTCTTCAGAGGAATTTCAAAGAGGCTGCATTTAACTGTTCCTAGACCCCTACTTCAGCTCCTCCTCCTAACTCTGTCCTTTACTTTTATTGTTCTTAAAGAGAAAGAGTATTCTGTGAATCCCAGATGCTCATTCCAGGGCTTCCCAGTGGCGGAGTGGTAAAGAATCTGCCTGCCAATGTAGGCGACGCTGGAGACGTGTATTCCATCCCTGGGTTGGGATGATCCCCTGGAGGAGGAGGAAATGGCAACGCACTCCAGTATTCTTGCCTGGGAAATCTCAGAGACAGAGGAGCGTGGTGGGCCACAGTCCATGGGGTCACAAAGAGAGTTAGACGAGACTGGGCACAGACGGACTCCTACTTTCTCTGCCTCTCTTACACCCTCTCTCTCTCCTTTACCTTTACTGTTTTTAAAGAGAAAGAGTGTTCTGTGCATCCTTCAGTCAGATATTTCTGCCCCCAAAGCATTCTGAGTTTCCATTCAGGTCACCACAGTGCATTAAGTAGAGTCCCCTGTGTTATATAGTATGTTCTTATTTTTTAATCTATTTTATGCCTAATATCAATAGCACATATGTCTCAGTTGCAGTCTCCCAATTCCTCCCATCCCCTCTTTCCACTTAGTGTCCATGCATTTGTTTTCTAGTCTGTTTTTATTTCTACTTTGTTTTGTAAAGCAACTCTACTCCAATAAAAATTAATCATTAAAAAAGTATTATGAGCTATTAGATTTGCCTGGTGAGAGAATATTGCTGCACTGAAATAATAAGAAAAAAAATCAAGAAATAGTTTCACCTTTTTATTTAAATGCCAAATGGATCTACAATGGAATTCCTCTTGATCACACATATTCAATTAAAACTTTTTCAGGAAATGATATTTAGGAGTACCTTTTGTCACATTATTATCTGATCAGTTTTCCCAGAGAATGTGGCAAATTTTGCAAATGCCGTCTTGTTCTATTCTTTGAATACCTATTAAATCTGCGCAATTTTTAACAGTCATTACCATACATTTCCCTGACCTATCAAATAGAAACACAAATCAGATGCGCCTGAAAGCAGGGCAAACAAAACCCAGAATGGCAGTTCCTACTCTAAGCACTAGAGCTTTTTAAAATTCAAAATCAGTCCACTTCACTTGTATAAAAACAAATTGCCCCAGCTTCCTATCTTATACACTTTAATGTGTCTAATATTGTTCACCTCTAAACAGCTCAAGTTGATAACAAATGTGACAGAGTTCCCCTGCATCCACCTTCACATTACTTAGCTTGAGAATGATGGAGACATTTAAAGGAGGCTTAGGAAAACAATCAACCATTTAACCACATGGTAGTAGAGTACCATAAGTATGACTTACAAGACAGAGGAAGATTTTTAGGTCAAAACAAAATCTTTCTGGTATATACACACACACATGTATATAGCTTCCCAGGCAGTGCAGTGGTAAAGAGTTCACCTCCCAGTGTAGGAGATGCCAGCAGAGGTTTGATCCCTGGTCTGGGAAGATCCCCTGGAGAAGGAAATGGCAACCCTCTCCAGTCTTCTTGCCTGAATAATTCCATGGATAGACGAGTCTGGAGGGCTACAGTCCATGGCGTCACAAAGAGCTGGACATGACTGAGCATAATTGCATCTCTTGTGTCTCCTGCATTGACAGGTAGATTCTTTACCACTGAACCACCTGGCAGGCTCAGTTGGAGTTAACTTATTTTCAAGTCTTACAGTGTTTTAGCAAGCTCATATAAGAATAACCATTTTCCTCTGAGTACTATTTAACTATATCCCACAGGTTTTTGAAATGCATTGCTCATTTTTAAAAATTAATTTCTACCTTGAAACTTTATGTTTTAAAGTCATCTTTAAAACTCAGAGTCATTTGGAAAAAAAGTGTAATTTCCTACTGAATAGTTGTTTGGTTCTATTATTGGTTCTAGTTTTATGGCACTGCATACTTCATTATTTTTTTCAATCTACTTTTTAGTGTACCAAGTACCTCTTTGATAAATTGAAAAACACTTTCTCCAAAATTTAATTTAACATATAACAATTTTAATTTGGATGAAATGCTTTTAAGTGAAATGAATTTACAATTTTCTGCCATTAAATTTGTGTTTTGGAAAAATAAATAAACAGTAGCAGAAGTATAAGTGGTAACTAATAGAGATGTATAGTGGGAACAAAACACACAATTCTATAGAGCTCAAATAAACCCAGCAAGAGAGGATGCTATCCTGAACAGAGACAAGAGATGCAGAATGAGGAATTATGTTTTGAACTGAGTTTGTGGTCACTAGAAGATTCAGGTGGATGCGACCAGAAACCTGTTGGCCTGCAGCTTAGCAGTAAGGTCTGGTATGGTGATAAGAACTTGGAATTATAGTTACACAGGTAATATTAAAAATAATAAGTATAAAGGAAGTGGAGTCATCTGTAAGGAGTGATGGGCCAAAGGAACTGAGAACACGTGAAAGTTTGATTAGATAGAGAGCAGTTGTGAAAAATGAAGACAGAGTGAATACCAGCGTCCTAAACGGAGGATTAAGTCCAAAGTGTTGAATTGATGGTTGTATCTTTATATAGGTTAGTTGGCCTGTTACGCCATGGAGGCCAAGTTTGGCACTCTTTGACCTCCTTGCTAGAGAACTGGTGAGAAGAGCAGGATTTGGGGGATGAAAGATGAAGAGTTGTCTTTCAGACAGGCTTGCAAGAAGTACAAAAAGTCTAACATAGTAGAAGCTGAAAATATAAATGCCCAGAGTTTGAAAAAGAGTAGAAGAGCTGTGAGCTCTAATTCAGGTAATAAAACAAATTAAAAGGTGAATGCAATCTGGCAAGTGGAAGAGGAAGGTGTGAGCAGAGTGGTGACCCAGTATTTAGCAAGCAAATAAGAATTTTACTCCAGGCCTGAAACTGTCTACTTGGGAGGCTACACACTCCAAAAATATTGGCATTCCCCTAGTTTGGGTGGCACTAGTTGTAAAGAACCCACCTGCCAATGCAGGAGATGTAAGAGACACTGGTTTAATCCCTGGGTCAGGAAGATCCCCTAGAGTAGGAAATGGCAACTCACTCCAGTATTCTTGCCTGGAGAATCCCATGGACAGAGGAGCCTGGTGGGCTAAAACCCATGGGGTTGCAAATAGTCAGACACGACTGAAACGACTTAGTACGTGCACAGCACTAGTTTACAAGAAAAGTACATTTTTCTCTTGATAGCAACTCATTATTCTGAGCCCAAACGGCATTGCTTATTGTTTCTATTAGTCTATATTTTCACACTTAGCTTAAATGGATTTCTGATATGTTTCCATATATGCTTAGCTTACCCTATCCATCTAGAGAGAAGTTTTAATAAAGGATAAATTGGTTCATAACATGATTCTATAGGTAACTTCCCTGAGTAGTCAACAACCTTTTGAATATATACTTCTTCCAACTAAAAATAATCTTGTTCACTTATCTTCATATTTGCATACTGGCAAGTATGTATTCATTTGCATGAAAGCAAGTCATAGAAGCAAAAATAAACCAGTAAGACTTATGTGAAAACCATAGATAAATTTGATGGTACAACCCTTCTAGAAATAAGCAGAATTCAGTTTGAGTTGGGAAAAAAAGTAAAAAAAAAAAAAACTAACCACAGAGGGCTAGGAAAGCTTCCCTGTGGTCTGAGATTGGGTCTGTTCCATAGAGGGGTATGCAGACTCTTGGAAAGGAAAGATGTGATATGTCCAGGAAGTGAAGATGATTTTTAGAGCAGCTGGTATCCCAACTCTGCTTCATTCCAAAAACAGCTAAAACAGTAGCAGAAATTGAACTTAGCATGAAGAAGGATTAAAGCTAAAACACTCCATCATCTAAAACCACTACAACATTACTTTTATATGATGTACATATTTTGACTGACACCTGGAGTAACATATGCTTGAGGATATTTTTGAGCACTACTGTTATGTCTGGTTTAAATTTGTCCATGAAAGGCACGGTCTTTTAACTAGTTTTGCACCCAAAAAATACACCATACAATGTGTAGGATCTAGAACTGTTTTTTCCAGTTTTTTAAAATCCATGCTGACCTTCAACTATGAATATAACGCACACCAAAAGTCCTTTAAAAATTTTGGCTGAATACATGTTTGAAGTGTGTCAGTTTCTTTTCCCTCCAGGGTAAATTTTCCTCATCTATTAAGCAGTAGAAACAATCGCTTTATAAAATTGAGGCATCAAGTTCAGCAGAGATAACATTTATTTTTTGTTTTATTTTGATAATCTTATTTGTCTATTTTTGGTTTTGCTGGGTCTTCATTACTGCTCAAGCTTGTCTCTAGCTGTAGTGAGCAGGGGCTACCTATGAGCTGTGGCCCTTGGGCTTCTTCATGTGGTGTCTTCCCTTGTTGTGGAGCACAGGATCAGTAGCTGTGCCACATGGGCTTAGCTGCTCCGGCATGAGGGATCTTCCCAGACCAGGGATCAAACCTGTGTCTCCTGTCTTAGCAGGCAGATTCTTTACCACTGAGCCACCAGAGAAGCCCAGAGATAACATTAATAATGTACTTAGCACACTGCCTGTCAATAAATGATTAAGATGTTAATCCTTTTCCTTTTATTTTAATCTTGAACAATGTAATCACCAATATCTGGCAACCTCATCTGAAAAATTACTGAGACCACATGCTGATCTTAGAAGAGGAATATTTTAAAATTATATTATTCATACACACACACACATATATATACTTACAGGTACATATGTACACACCTATACACATACCTTAGAAAGTGGGCCTTAGAAAGCATCACTACAAACAAAGCTAGTGGAGGTGATGGAATTCCAGTTGAGCTGTTTCAAATCCTGAAAGATGATGCTGTGAAAGTGCTACACTCAATGTGCCAGCAAATTTGGAAAATTCAGCAGTGGCCACAGGACTGGAAAAAGTCAGTTTTCATTCCAGTCTCAAAGAAAGGCAATGCCAAAGAATACTCAAACTACCACACAATTGCACTCATCTCACATGTTAGTAAAGTAATGCTCAAAATTCTTCAAACCAGGCTTCAGCAATATGTGAACCGTGAACTCCTTGACGTTCAAACTGGTTTTAGAAAAGGCAGTGGAACCATAGATCAAATTGCGAACATCTGCTGGATCATGGAAAAAGCAAGAGAGTTCCAGAAAAACATCTACTTCTGCTTTATTGACTATGTCAAAGCCTTTGACTGTGTGGATCACAATAAACTGTGGAAAATTCTGAAAGAGATGGGAATACCAGACCACCTAACCTGCCTCTTGAGAAATCTATATGCAAGTCAGGAAGCAACAGTTAGAGCTGGACATGGAACAACAGACTGGTTCCAAATAGGAAAAGGAGTATGTCAAAGCTGTATACTGTCACCCTGCTTATTTAA
>SJYC01129367.1:0-25369 GCA_006408675.1 Madoqua kirkii | reverse complement strand
GACTCTGTGCGACCCCAGAGATGGCAGCCCACTAGGCTCCTCTGTCCCTGGGATTCTCCAGGCAAGAATACTGGAGTGGGTTACCATTTCCTTCTCCAGGGGATCTTCCGGACCCAGGAATCAAACCCGGGTCTCCTGCATTGAAGGCGGATTCTTTACCGACTGAGCTCTGAGGGAAGCCACAAACGAGGAGTGGTCTGAAATCTAGATAGGACTTCACCATCAGCAGGGGGATATAGGCTGGAGAGTGAGTCCTCATTTTCATTGCAACTGATGTTAGCAAACATGAGAGGCAGACCATATAGACATGGAGTGGGGAAATCTGAGTGGCTAATGTGCAGAGGTGGAGAAGGCAATGGCAATCCACTCCAGTACTCTTGCCTGGAAAATCCCATGGACGGAGGAGCCTGGTAGGCTACAGTCCATGAGGTCGCGAAGAGTCGAACATGACTTCACTTTCACTTTTCACTTTAATGCATTGGAGAAGGAAATGGTAACCCACTCCAGTATTCTTGCCTGGAGAATCCCAGGGACAGAGGAGCCTAGTGGGCTGCCATCTCTGGGGTCGCACAGAGTCGGACATGACTGAAGCACCTTAGCAGCAGCAGCAGCAATGTGCAGAGGAATCTAGGGAGGAGGGCTTCTTTTTAAAAAATAAGTAATTATTTTAACTATTTAGTTTGTATTGGGGTATAGAGGATTAACAATGTTGTGACAGTTTCAGGCGAACAGTGAAAGGACTCAGCCATACATATAATGTATCTTTTCTCCCTTAAAACCCCTTTCCAGGGGAAGGAGGGCTTCTGAAAGGCCACATGGTTTTGGAATTAGATCATCAAGGACCTTCCAAGGAATATTTTCAGTCGGAGGTGGAGGTGGAAACCAGTTTGCACAACTGGAACGGGCATGAGGAGATGAAAGAGAGAACACTACCCTTTCAGGAGACAGTAAAGATCTGAACACGCCTGTGTCTGGAGGAGAGGGAGCCAGGGAAGAGCACGTGATGGAGAGAGTCTGACAGTGATGTACGTGAGTGCAGAGAGAGGGTGGTAGCAGTGGGTAAAGTCCTAGGGGCCTTGGAGTATGCTGGGGCAAAGAGCACTGGTGTGGTCACTCTGGGAGGGAGGCAGTAAGAGGGAGGAGGAGAGACTAGGTAAAGACAGACATTTGCAGAAGTGAAGAGGGAGCGATGACCAGCAGGAGGGGAGAGATGATGGCCTTTGTGTGGCTGACCCCAATTTTCTCAGTAAAATAGGAGGCAAAGTCATCTGCTGGAAGGAGGCTGGCAGCTTGATGAGAATGGGGAATGTTGGAAACAGCTGCGGGAAAGCATCCGTAAGCAAGGCAATGGAAGAAATCCTGAGTAGTTGGAGGACTGGTTCAGATGACTCATCTGTGAAACCGGTGATTTGCTGGTTTCAGAACCTCTGTTCCCTCCTATCAGATACACTCAGAGCAGGTCCACTGGGCTCCATCCACCCCAAGGGCAAGAGAAACATTGTTGATTCACTGCTAAAAGGCCAAAGAACACAAACCATTGTGTGGGATGTTTTGAAAGCAATTTTGCCTCTGGGCTTTCCAAAATAAGCACCTTCTTTTAGATTTCTATTCCACTGGCAATACATCTCTTGACAGCATAGCCTAGCCCATCTGGACCTATCAATCAGCCCTTATCATCAGAGGGAACTTTTCTCTCCTTCCCCTCCCTGGGATTTGCAACCCTGTTTGCACATTGGAAATGCTTGGGGAGAGTTAAAAATACCAAAGCCTGGTGCCCTCCTAATGACCGACCTGGCTGGACATACGAAGAATCCCCCCACCAGATAATCCTAATATGCCTGCTAAGGATAAGAACTCCTGAGCTCCTTGATACTCAAGGTGTGGTCTGTGGACCAAAAGTATCTGCATTGACCTGGATTCTGTTGGGATGCAGATTCTCAGGCTTCACTCCAAATACCAAAATCAGATTCTACAGTTGAACAAAAACACCAGGTAGTTCACACGCACATTAAAATCTTAGAACTTCCGTGCCGGAGATCTAACTTCTTAAGCCCTCCCTCCTGCCCTGTGTAAGATCAAACAGGAGGTTCTCAGTGATCATGGCTCCTTGACTCTAAGCAGCCTGGTGAACTGCTAATGGATGCTTGCCCCTAGAGTAGGAAACCAGCCACCAGGAGCCAATCAATCAAGTGCCTCCCAACTTACAGCAGGTAGACAGTGAGTACCAGAGGTGTTGTCCTGGGGTATATTAGTCTACAGCGTGGTTAGCAGAACATTCTTGAAGGGTGATCCACTGTCCAGGTTGGTCTGGGATTGTCCCAGTTTTAGCACTGTAAGTCCCACATCTTGGGAATTTTGTCAGTCCCCAGGGAAATTGGAACAATTGTCCACCCTATGTTGAATGGCAGTGAGTAACATTTAGAATTGATTTTACCCACATACCCTACAAACATGGGTTTTTCCAGGTGGTGCAGTGGTAAAGAATCTGCCTGCCAGTGCAGAAGACGGGGGTTCAATCTCTGGGTTGGAAGATCCCCTGGAGGAGGGCAACCCACTCCAGTATTCTTGCCTGGGAATTCCCATGGATAGAGAGAGTCTGGTGGGCTACAGTACATAGGGTCACAAAAGAGTCAAACATGACTTAGGGACTAAACAACAACACCTACATCTTCCCTGGTATTTGTGCATCCAACAGTAACACACACACATAACTTACTTTCTTTGGGGCCTCGATTTCCTTATCTCATAGAAAAGGAAGTTCCCTTTCTCAGAGCACACTGTTCTATATGCAAGAAAACCTGTAAATATTTTCTCGCATGAGAGTAGGTAATAATAGTGCTGATGAATGATCAAAGTTGAACGATCAGCTTTGGAATGATCCCTTGCAAAGGAATCAAAAGACAAACACAGTATGTTGATGCTGTGTCTGCCAGACCTCCACAAGGATGAGCAAGCACAGAGGGTCTGAGAAGACTATGGGGCCTGGACCACTTTGATGACATTTTGTTTCATCTCTCTAGCTAGATAATGGCCTCTAGGTGAGGGACCTGAAATAAAAATATGCCTGAGTCTGAAATGAGATGCTGTTTCCCAGCCAAAGGGACCTGGTGTGTTTAGAGTCCCTGAGCTTCTGGACTCTCCTTCGTCAACCTGCTGCGGCCCCCACCTGGCGTGGCAACCTGAGGTGGTTGTTACCAAGGTGATCACCCACATCAGAGGGACCCCTGTGTCCCCACTCCTCAGATGGGCTCTGTAAGGCAGCCTCCTGGTGGAAGCAGAACTGGGTTAGGCCAGGATGTGCACAGGTGCAGCCCCAAGTCAAGAGAGACTGATCCCCTAGAGAGGCAGACATGACTCTGCTGAACAGAGCACAGAGAACGGAAGATGAGAGAATTCATGTGTATTGAAACAAACAGGGTTTTTTCCTCCTTCTGCCTGGAATGCCCTTCTATTCTGTTATCTTGAACAATTTCAAGCCCCCTGTGCCCTGCCCCCCCATAGCCGTCTCCTCTTGTGAGAAGCCCTCCTTGATCCTGTGCTCCCAGAGCACCTGGCACAATTCTTAATCCTCTCCATCCTGGATTATAATGGCCCCACCTGCAGTTATAAGACTGCAGAGCTCCTAGTAGACAGGAGCTGTGGTCCAGCTGACTCGGATAGCCAGGATGCTCAGTGCAGCTCTGGCGCAAAGCAGTTGCTAAATAAATAAGTGCTGCATGAATGAACTAGGTGTTTTACACCACTCTTGTGGGAGGAAGACAAAACAAGTTGATATCACAGTCTCAACCAAATTCACATACTGACTTCTGCAAGGTATCCTGTGGTCTGTGAAGCTAGAAACACACTCCTTTGCCTTCTGTAACCTCAGAGTCTAAACAGCAACCCTTCAATGTATAAGGAACTTGGGGTAATATCCAAATGCACTATGAAGCAGACATATTTTACAAAGGCTATATATTATATTTTATAAAGACTGTCAGTAATAAAAGTTGAAATATAAATTATAGGGTTACCTCTAAATTCACTAGAAAATTCAATTAATCATAAATGTGTCACATTCTTCCACCTTTTCCCTCCCTAATCTCATTCATTCTCCAAACATGCCGATAAAGTAACACTTTACTACAACATGTTTCCCTGGAGAAGGAAATGGCACCCACTCCAGTATTCTTGCCTGGAGAATCCCATGGACGGAGGAGCCTGGTAGGCTACAGTCCACAGGGTCACAAAGAGTCAAACATGACTGAGCAACTTCACTTCACAACACGTTTATGTCTTAGGAAGTGAATGAATGAATATTCCTGTGACTGGCAAGTGGCTGGGGAAATGTTTTACTCCTGTGAGGGGCAGATGTAGGCTCTAGCTGCTAAGGCAGCCTTAGCATGTTGCCTTCCATCCACCTCTCTAGATCCTGGTTTCTTACCCCAAGAAATTAGGAAAATAAAGTTTGCTCTTTCCTCCTTACCAAAGGAATATGAACCCATGTCTGCATGCATTGGAGGATAATGTAGCTCCTGGACCCACAACTGAAGCTTCCAGATAAAACCTCAATTCAAGGACTTTCCTGGTGTTCCAGGGGTTAAGAGTCTAGCCTTCCACTGCAAGGGGTATGGGTTTGATCCCTGGCTGGGAAACTAAGATCCCACACGCTGTGTGTCATGGCCAAAAAATGTAAATTAATAAAGAGTAGTAAAATATTCTTTAAAAGAAATACAGAAAAAAAAAACCTTAATTCAATCAACCAAGAAAGTTTTTGCAGAGTTATTATTACCAGGTAAGTGCCCCCCAAGAACAACCAGACCAACAGGCTCCACTTACAGAAAGGCCAGCAGGATCAAGCCCCAAAAGGCTGGCATTGAGAGGAGAAGCTTCTAGAGAGAAGTTAATGCACCCTCCCCCATTTGCATGAAGCCCATACTTTAATCCACCCAGTTCTCTAAGGAGAGCAATTCTAGGTTTTTGAGCAGAGCGGGGTGATTTGGAAAGCAGTAAAAGGGAGAGAGGATTAGGCTGTGTGGGAAATGGTCCTGATGAGGAGAGTGAGGGTAGATCTCATATAGCTGGCATTGCACACACTCCCACCTGGAGAATTCCCCCCACCCCAGCATGGTCACTCAAGGATAAGCTCCTCTAGAGATCCTTCTCTAGCTTTCCCAGACATTGCTAGCCACGCTCCCCGCACCCCCCCACCCCCCGCCGTGTGGTCCTTCAGCACAATGGATGTGACTCTGGTCCAAGGTGCTCATTCTTCTGATTATGTCATCTTATGGTTGCGTCTCAGCTTGCCAGGCTCTTCCCTGGACCATCTTATCTCCACATCTTTAGGGCGTAGCACTGGGTGTGTTCACTCAATGTCTGTTGATGGAGTGGTCACACCGATCCTTTTGCTGCCACCAAGCGAGGTGGACCAGAAAAAAAAAGGGACAACAGGACATTTTTATCTTTAAATAATGACCTTTGGGGATGGGAGATCCCTTAAGAGGTCATCAAATTTCTTCCCCTCGTTGAGCAAGACTGATGAAGGGCCCGCTGGGATGCACTCTGGTCTTGTCTGTCTGTGGCTCTGATCGTCAGCATCACTGTGCCACGAAGCTGTTTTGTCTGCTCTCACTAGTGCCTCCTCCCCTGTAAAGCTTGTTCAAGTAATTGTCTTTTAATAACATTTAACTAACCAGACAAGAAGCCATACCTTTCTATTATGGAAAATTCCAAACATATGCAAAAGTAGAGAGAATAGAAGAAAGCATGTAACTCATCACCCAAATTTAGCATTTATCAACTTATGACCAGTCTTGTTTCACCTTTAGTCACTAGATTATTTTGAAGCAAATTCCAGCCATCATGTCAAATGTTAGTAGAAAGAATAAAGATTACCTCTCTCTATGTGTTTTGGGGCAGAGATAGCGGAAAACTTTCGAAATCAAACTACATACACTTCCAAAAGCCCTAAACTGATTTTTATTTATTTTTTTTTTTTTGCAGACAGACACTTAATGGATGCCAGAAGTAAGAAACAAGGCAGTGACTCTTGTATAAAATGTCAGTACCGAGTTTGCAAGGACTAGACCCCCTGGGCTCTCTCTGGAACAAAGATGATTGAAAGGCAGGAACACTCAAATGGACCAGCTCCCTCAAGCGCTGTTTTCTTTTGTGTTAAATAGATGTAGTTCACGTGCAGACACATGTCCACTCACTCACTCCCACCCACAGACAAACACACACCACAGGAGAGGACATCTCTTCATTCCCACTCACACTTGCCCTCAGTCACCTGTGACTGCCTGCTTTGGGCAATTGTTCTCTGAACACATAAGTGAACCAGAGTCCCAGTGTCAGGAAGATTTTCTTTCTGAAGCAGCCCACTGCTCCATGTGGGCTTAAGTCTGTGGCTCCTGGAAAAATCTCCACAGGATGAATCAAATAAACAGCCCACACTCACTCAATGTGTCAAAGCGCTCCTTTTTGGATGTCAGGCTAAGAAGTGTTAAAAAAAAACTACATTGTGTAATGGCCAATGCTCTTTATGCTGATGATTATAAACTCTGTTTATATGCTCAAGATCCCGTATTGGGAAAACATTCCTGCCCACTCAACACTTTTCATTGCTCAGGTGTCACCCTGTCAGTTTCAAAGCACTTAGCACACAATCCTCATATCTGGGAAATGTGTGAGGAATGTTCGTCATGCTCTGCAGACAGAGGGGTAAAGAGAGACCAGACAGAGAGTGAATGCTTATCTGGAGCCCCTTCCTTGTACTATAGTAGGTGTTGTCTACTTAAATTCTCACAATATTTCTATAATGCATTTCTTAAATTTGCTCCATAGAAGCAAATTGTTGCAGATAGTAGACACTGAAGCCCAGGGCATTGAATTGATTTGCCCAAAGTTGCTTCCAGTTTCTGAGTGCTAGAGCCTAATTCTAACCCAGTGTTTTTAACCACCAAACCCATACTGGTTTTTTCTATGCTTTTTTCTATATTCTTTTCCCCCCAATTTTCCAAGTATGAGAAACTACCCTCTATTTAAATTATTTTTAGTTTCCAACTTTTCATTTTGAAATTATGTAAGACTCATTTGAAAACTTGTAAACACAGCTTCCCATAAACCCTTCACCCAGTTTTTCCAAAGGTTAACATCTTCTAGAATGATAGTACAATGACCAACATGAGGAACTTAGCACTGATCCAATGCCATTAAGTAACCGCTACATCTTATCAGCAATTGTCACACAAAGGGATAGAAGCAAGTCCGGTCCAGACTTTCTCTGGTCCAGAAGCAAGCCCAAATCACACATTGTATTCAGTTGCTGTATCTCTTTAGACTCTGCCAGTCTAGGGTGATTTCCCCCACATTCTTTATCTTTCGTGACCATGACCCTTTGGTTGGTTTTTTTTTTTTTTTAAGCCTGTCTCTAAATACTAAAAGAGGGGCTTCCCTGGTGGTCCAGTGGTTAAGAATCTGACTGCCAATGCAGGAAACATGGGTTTGATCCCTGGTCAGGTAAGATCCCACATGCCGCAAAGCCGCTAAGCCCATGTGCGCAGCCGTTGAAGCCCGAGTGGTGTAGAGCTGATGCCCACAGCAAGGGAAGGCACCACAATGAGATGCCCTCGCACCACAGCAGAGAGCAGCCCCACTCGCCGCAACTAGCGGGAGTCCATGCAGAGCAACAAAGACCTGCTGCTGCTGCTGAGTCACTTCAGTCATGTCCGACTCTGTGCAACCCCATAGACAGTAGCCCACCAGGCTCCCCCATCCCTGGGATTCTCCAGGCAAGAACACTGGAGTGGGTTGCCGTTTCCTTCTCCAATGCATGAAAGTGAAAAGTGAAAGTGAAGTTGCTCAGTTGTGTCCGACTCTTTGTGACCCCATGGACTGCAGCCTTCCAGGCTCCTCCGTCCATCGGATTCGCCAGGCAAGAGTACTGAGTGGGGTGCCACCGCCTTCTGCAACAAAGACCTAGCACAGTCAAAAATAAATTAATCTTAAAAAAATTTTTAAATACTAAGAGTTCCACAAACCCTCAAAATGACTATACTTGTACTTTGTGTGTGTGTTAGTCACTCAGTCATGTCTGACTCTTTGCGACCCCATGGACTGTAACCCACCGGACTCCTCTGTCCATGGGATTCTCCAGGCAAGAATATTGGAATGGGTTGCCATTCCCTTCTCCAGGGAATCTTCCCAACCCAGGGATCGAACCCGGGTCTCCTGCATTGCAGGCAGATTTTTTTAACACTAGGCCACCTGAGAAGCCCATACTTGTACTTTGAGTATCTGTTAATTGAGAAAATACTTATTGGCAAGAAGCTTAACAAATGTGAAAGGTGCTTTTGATTTTGTTCATCTTTGTGGCTTCCATATACATTTGGAAAATTTTATGTGTATCTGTGAAATAATTTTAGATTACTGACAATGCTTGAGTATGTTTAGTTTTACTACCCTTGTGATAGTTTGGAAGCTTCTCCTCATGTCAGCAACCCACAATCACACACACTCAAGGCAGAGATTCTCAAAGTTTAGAGAAGACCATTGAAAGCCTGGTAGATCAGATAACATTAACAACTAATGTTCATTGCGTCTTTGCAAATTTATTGTGTGTTTGTATTCTACTCTTTGCCAAGAGTTTTGTATGCATTACATCATTTGAGCCTCACAATAGTACCTTTAAGGTGGGCACTATTATTATCATTCCCATTCTACCATGGAAGAAATTAACATTTCTGTCTGTAAGTGACTTGCCCAAGGTCACATATCTACTGCAAAGCAATCCTTGAATTGGAACGTAGTTCTGCTTGGCTCTGAAAGCCCGTATTCTTATCCACCATGCCAATTTTCCCATAAAACATCTCTGACTTTTTTCCTCCATTATTCCAATGTCTAGAAAAGTCTTCATTTCCTGTTTTCCAAATTCTTTCTCTGGTTCAGTCTTTAAGGCCCTGTTCTTAGGTCACTGGTCTTCCCAGGTGGTGCAGTGGCAAAGAATCCACCTGCCAGTGCAGAAGACACGGCTTTAATCCCTAAGTTGGGAAGACCCCTGGAGAAGGAGATGGCAACCCACTCCAGTATTCTCGCCTGGAAAATCTCATGGACAGAGGAACCTGATGGGCTGCAGTCTATGGGGTTGCAAAGAGTCAGACATGACTTAGCGACTGAACATACACACACACACACACACACACACACACACACATACTTGTACTTTGAGTATCTGTTAATTGAGAAAATACTTATTGGCAAGAAGCTTAACAAATGTGAAAGGTGCTTTTGATTTTGTTCATCTTTGTGGCTTCCATATACATTTGGAAAATTTTATGTGTATCTGTGAAATAATTTTAGATTACTGACAATGCTTGAGTATGTTTAGTTTTACTACCCTTGTGATAGTTTGGAAGCTTCTCCTCATGTCAGCAACCCACAATCACACACACTCAAGGCAGAGATTCTCAAAGTTTAGAGAAGACCATTGAAAGCCTGGTAGATCAGATAACATTAACAACTAATGTTCATTGCGTCTTTGCAAATTTATTGTGTGTTTGTATTCTACTCTTTGCCAAGAGTTTTGTATGCATTACATCATTTGAGCCTCACAATAGTACCTTTAAGGTGGGCACTATTATTATCATTCCCATTCTACCATGGAAGAAATTAACATTTCTGTCTGTAAGTGACTTGCCCAAGGTCACATATCTACTGCAAAGCAATCCTTGAATTGGAACGTAGTTCTGCTTGGCTCTGAAAGCCCGTATTCTTATCCACCATGCCAATTTTCCCATAAAACATCTCTGACTTTTTTCCTCCATTATTCCAATGTCTAGAAAAGTCTTCATTTCCTGTTTTCCAAATTCTTTCTCTGGTTCAGTCTTTAAGGCCCTGTTCTTAGGTCACTGGTCTTCCCAGGTGGTGCAGTGGCAAAGAATCCACCTGCCAGTGCAGAAGACACGGCTTCAATCCCTAAGTTGGGAAGACCCCTGGAGAAGGAGATGGCAACCCACTCCAGTATTCTCGCCTGGAAAATCTCATGGACAGAGGAACCTGATGGGCTGCAGTCTATGGGGTTGCAAAGAGTCAGACATGACTTAGCGACTGAACATACACACACACACACACACACACACACACACACACACACACGTCATTCTTCTAGGGAGATTTCTTCTATTGGTGAAAGGAAGAATTGGATTTATAACCTCAGATATTGCTCCTCTGTCTGATAAGGCATAAAAGAAGACAACAGAACTGGAAGGGGCTTGGATATCCCCTCGTACATCCTCCTCCTTACATAAATGAGAAAACAATAGCAATGGCTACTAACATTTATTGCGTGCCTGCTGTGGGTCAGCTGTGCTGTAACTGTTTGGCACGTGTTAGCTCATCTAAGTCCCATGGCAACCCTAAGAGGGAGGCACACACAGGGTGGAGAAAGAGACTCCAAAGCTCATGACATCTGAACTTCCTCTTTCACCCAGGAGAATGACACTCCCCACCCCTGCTATGGGGCAGTAGACAGGGCCACGTCTCTAGATCCAGCCAAGTGGTAGGCAAGAGCGATGTGCCGTTCCCAAAGTGAAGCGCTTCATTGTTGGTACTCAGTGAGCTGTGAGGAAGCATGCTGGGCGCCATCTGTTCCCTTACTCCAGGACTCCAGGGCTTCCCCCAGAGGCCCTGATTTGACTTTGCTCAAGAATAGCCTCTGAACATCACTCAGGAATGTGAATTGATGGTTGTATTCATCAGGGAAACTAGCATCCGCTGGGCGATGTCTTTACACAGTCAAGTTCGCATCTCTCCCTCACGTCAGAGTCGCACAATGGCTAGACTTTTCCCCATCAAGGCCCAGCTGGGACCTGAAGCTCTCAGGTTACTGAGACAGGGATGGAGAGAGATGTAAGAGTCATCAGTTCCTTCCTTCTCTCTTTCTTCCTAATCACAGGGTCCTGTGCTTGCCTACCCAACTACTGCCCGCTCCTCTACGAGGGCCCACAGCCTTGTTTCTCATATGTCAGGGAACCTCAGGTCTGGTAGAAACATTTCTTCTCCCACCATTTGGCTCCCTCCTCAAACTCCTGCCAAATAACACTGTTTCTGTGAAGTAGTCCCCTACTCGGAATTGTCAAAGCCAATGGTAAAAATACAGATTCCAGGGCACCACCCTAGGACCATGGCCTGGGACTCTGCATTTTCCCCATACCTGTGGCCACAGATATTTCAGAACTATTGTAAAGTGTGAAACCCATGTCAATGTGACCCAAACTTTAGTCACATACACTGTTTGACATATTCATACTATTATTTTCTTCATAGTTAACAGTGTTCTCTAAGTGTCTCATACTTTTACTTCAATAAACTTATTTCTAAAGGAGACTTTTTGTCACTACCATAAGCAAAAAAAAAGGCTATCAGTAACTATTAAAAGAAGACCAGTTGTACTACACTCATAGAATATTGTGTGCCTGTGTTTAGTCGTGTCTGATTCTTTGTGACCCTGTGAACGGTAGCCCACCATGCTCCTCTATCCAGGAATTTCCCAGGCGTGAATACTGGAGTGGGTTGCCACTTCCTACTCCAGGGGATCTTCCCAACTCAAGGACTGAACCCTGGATCTCTTGCATCTCCTGCTTCAGCAGCAAATTCTTTACCACTGTGCCACCTCAGAAGCCCAAATAGAATATTATTCAGCACTAAAAAGAAATGTGTTGTCAAGCCATGAAAAGACATAGCAGTAAATACATATCACGAAGTGAAAGACGTCAATCTGAAAAGGCTAATACTGCGTGATTCCAGTGAAATGACATTCCGAAAAAGACCAGACTATACTGCAGGAGTTCAGGGGTGAGAGCAGAGGGATGAATGGGTGGCGCACAAGGAAGTTTTCAGGTAGTGAAACTGTTCTATATGATACTATAGTGGTAGATATATGTCATCATGCATTTGTCAAAACCCTCAGAATGTAGAACATCAAAAGTGAACAGCAGTGCAAATTTTGGACTTTGGATAATAATATGTCGACATTGGTTCATCGGTTATAACAAATGCACCACTCTGATACAGGATGTTGATGGTGGGGGTGGCAGGGTGGGAGTAAGTATACGGGAGCTCTCTCAGTTTGTCTTCAAACATTAAATTGCTTTAAAAAATACAGTCTGTTATACAAAAGAGTTGTCATTGTTGCTGTTTAGCCACTAAGTCATGTCTGACTCTTCTGTGACCCTCCCATGGACTGCAGCCCAGCAGGCTCTTCTTTCCGTGGGATTTCCCAGGCAAGAATACTGACGTGGGTTGCCATTTTCTTCTCCAGGGGATCTTCCCAACCCAGGGATCAAACTCACAGCTTCTGCATCAGCAGGAGGGTTCTTTACCACTGAGCCACCAGAGAAGCCTCCCCCCCAAAAAGAGCAGACACACACAAATGCAAGAGAAACAAGATTAACAGATTCTAGCTCGACATTGCTGTGTGTCCAAAGGCTCTGAGTGTGGTACCTTCTCTCTTTGTTTACAGAGGAGATTTGACAGGTGTTAAAAAGACGTGAAAGACATGTTATGAGATTTATGAAAATCTTTTCATGTTATGAAAATCTCCAGTGAGATTTTCTCCTGACATAATCATAAGACATGAGGACAAAATATCAAGAGAACAACATTTTCACTTAAGGATCCATGTTATTTACCATCGTGTCTGTCTAGAGTATCCATCCCATCTCAGCGTTCAGAAAGCCTAGTCTGGGGATGACCCTAAATGGAAAACACCTTGCTGTCACCTGAGCAGGTGTTTCCACTGCCAGCTCCTCGACATGCTCCTCTCTGTGCACAGCCTGTCCCTGGCATCTAGGGATTTCAGAGTCCAGAAAAGTGTCTTTCTACACAGTTCCTGCCAAACAGAGAGTGTTATTTAACAAAGATTGGTCGGGGACATGGTGATGATTGAGATGAGACACATATGTTAGAGGACTTCCCTGGTGATTCAGTGGTTAAGAATCTGTCCTCCAATGCAGGGGACACGGGTTCAGTCCCTGGTCAGGGAACTGAGATCCCACATGCTAGGAAGCAACTTTGTGCTGCAACTACTGAGAACTGTGCATCACAAATGGAGAAGGCTCTCACAGTGTGATAAAGACCCAATGCAGCCAAAACAGAAAAAAAAAAAAAAAAAGACATATATATTAGGACTGAGGGATCCAAGCAGGAGAGGATGGAGGTCCAGCTGAATTAGGAAATGCAAGATAGAAAGTCAGATGAACAGAGACATTGGATCTAAACGTGTGTCCCTGATGGTCAGGCATAAAAACAGCTGGGGCTTTCTGTAGTCAAAGTACAGCTTTAAACAGTGTGCCTGATTTCTTAAGGTCATCGTGAGAGCAGATGTTAGCAAAGACAGCAGTGTGATCTGGGGGCCCCACTCTGGTCTCCAAGCTACCTGGACAGAATCAGGTAAATATTATTCCCACTTAATGAACAACTGCTGTGTGCCTAGAACTTTAATCATGCCCACTCCTTATGTGTTCAAGCTCAGCACTTTATTTCTGTCTTATAAATGATGAAATCTAGGTCCAAGGAGGTTAAATAAGTCACATAGGATCACTTAGCTGGGAAGGACCCCAACTGTGACTTAAATCCATGTCTTTCTTACTTGGAATCCCATGTTCTTTTCATCTTTGAACAATTGGATGAGAACAGATCTGTTTTTGGTCAAGTGATCTTAAGCCAGGATAATGATCACTGTAATTCCTAGAATAAGAATCATTGCTATTTGTGATTCTAGAATCAGAAAAGGAGGTTGGATGGGGTGGAATGGTTCATCCGTTTCCCACTCATTCAACATTTTAACTTATATACACACATATGTCCATGTACACATAAGTGACTATGTACACTCGGAACCAAAGATAACACTCCTAGTCTGGAATATGCCAGGAAGGAGGGGGAAGGATCAGTATTGAATCCCTACTATATGCAAGGGTTTCCCAGGTGGTGCTAGTGGTAAAGAACACACCTGCCAATGCAGGAGATGTAAGAGATGTGGGTTCGATCTCTGGGTAGGGAAGTTCCCCTGGAGGAGGGCATGCCAACCCACTCCAGTATTCTTGCCTGGAGAATCCCATGGACAGAGGAGCCTGGTGGCTACGGTCCATAGGGTCACAAAGAGTCAGACACGACTGAAGCAACTGACCACGTGTGCACTGTATGCAAAGCCCCATGTTAGACATCAGGGTGGTTTCAAGGGGCTTCTCTTGGAGAAACTGATGTTGCTTCTCTTCAACCACATCCAGATACCATGAAGGAAACTAATCTGATCTGTCCTCCTCAGCATGACCACAGGCCTTGTAGACACCCTCATCAAAGCAATGAACTGGGTCCAGGACTGGGTCTTATGTGTCCCCTTTGTGGGTTTGGATCACAGAGCCTATATTTGCAGATCCCCCTTTTTTTCTGACAATTTGCATCTATCTAGAACTCAAATGATAACTTTTGCAATTTCAACTGTCTTGTCATGCAACAGTCAGTCCTATGTTCACCCCATTTTTACTTTTAACATGCACAGAGGGAGGTATCAAAGGTGGACTCTACGTAATACACACAGAGTCTAAGCGACTCTATCTTACACATGATACTTCTTGAGAGGGGGATGGTATACAGTTCGGCCCACACAGTATTCACTTGCCAGATCCTTTACATCCGGGCTCACTTCCAACTTGGCTTCCTTCCCAGCAAACAAGAAGCAGCTCGCTCATTCCCACACTCCTTTGAGGATCCCCTCCCCTTCAAATCAACCCCCCTCCCCCAACTCACAGGCCACAGCTGGGCTTCTCCACATACCAGCTGGAAAAGAGAGCAGAGAGAGAGAGAGGCAGATATATTGATTTCCAGGATCTCTCATTTCTTCTTCCAGGCTTTTTAGAAATCCATATTTCAGCTCTATGAATTCTCTGTATGAGGGCCTAAGCTAGAAGCCACACCCAATAAATTAGCCAACCCACTGCAAGCAGATGCAGGCTGGCAAGTGAAGAAGGATTACTCCAAAGTGAGCACCATGCAGAGAATCTACCGAGAGTTGAGGTGAGAATCACTCCAGCACTGTCAAGACACTGCTAACTCCCCTCCTCCACTTCATGCTTTATTCATATGCATGCCTGTGCATGTGTGTGCATGTGAGTCATACAGAGCTAAATCTGGAAAATGACCAGGGACCCAATGGTGAGGTTTAAGCCTCCTTACATCATTTCCCAATAAAGCATTAGAGCTTTGTTGAGAACCCTCACCATAGGGTCCTTGGACCTTCCAGCTAAAATAGGACCAAGACTGTCAAATGCAGCAACTGGGAAACAACAGTGGGGAAAAATCTCCGATGGGAAAGTGAAAATAGCTCACACATGATTTGGGGAAAAGGTGGTGACAGGTGTGCTTCCCCTTTCCTGGGATGGTTCTGCATCTTAGGTCCATGATGGTGTCTGTTGCCTGCCATTCAGGAAGTGCTCACTCTCCTATTTTATGTGCATGGTGCAAATTCAGGATTGCAGCCGTCACATCCTCATCAGCACCTTAGGATTTCTACAGACACAGGACAGAGACTGTTCTTTGCGATCTTTGCTGAAGATACATTTTTACAGGCCACGTGCTATATAGACCTTGGCACTAGATATTCTGGGACTAGATGACCCTTTGAATTAGAAAAGGATGCAGACCCATCTCTTTCTGCTTAGATTAAAATCTCTCTGGATCCCAAGCAATCTCATAATGAATCCCAAGTCTCAGGCTCAAAGGGGATTTTGAGTGTCATTAGGTTCAGTTGTCCACTTGAGCCCCCTTTCTAAGGCAGCCTGTACTATCTTGGAGACAGCTTTGATAGAAAGTTCTTTCTAATATCAAAACCCAAGTTGGCTTCCCCGGAGATTCCACCACTGGCCAAGGCACTGCAGTTTGTGACCACAGAGGACAACTCTGCCCCTTCTTATGTGCAGCACACGGTCAGCCGGTGAATGTATTTTTTTTTTCTCTCTTTTGGTCTCTTCTCCCCACTTCCCATACCTGCAGGGCTGCCCATTGCATGAGTTCTAAAGGCTCATTCATTTAGCAAATACTTATGGAGCATAAAGCCAGGAACTGGATTGAGAGCAAATCACAACCAAGTCACTGCTTCCAGGGCTCTTACAGTCCCTTCGCAATGCCTTCCTCAGACTCAGACAAGAGGGCCCCTTGCTATAGAAGGCTCCACTCTGGCCTTCTTCAGCTGCATGCTTTCCATAGAAGGAGGAGCCTGCAGGGACTCACAGCCCCTTTCTAGAACATGCTTTGATTACCTGAAACCCTGGAATTCCTGCCTATTTAGCTATGAGCCTGCTCCCCAGACCTTCACGGTTCACTTTCTTCAAGCTCAAAGGGAGAGAGGCAAGAGGAAGCTCTTTGGAGGTAGTATAGATAGAGCTTGGACAAGCCAGTGTGTGTGTCACATGTGTATTTCCAAGGCTTGTCACTGAACAAGATGGAGTCAGCAGTGGAAAGAGAATCTGAGCAGAGTGGCCTGTTGACCAAGGGCCAAGTGGCTCCATTTGCCTAGCACAGAATTCAGAGGACTCTAACAGTTTTGAATTCAGACCTGTTTTCCTTGTTGCTTTGAAGGTATACCCTTCCAGGACTGAAGGATATAATGGACTTTGTTTAACAGTTTGTAAGCTGGTCTTATTACTTCTAAATATTTTGGCCTATGATATGTGAAAGGGCTTTTCCAATAGTCATGTATGGATGTAACAGTTGGACTATAAAGAAAGGTGAATGCTGAAAATTTTATGCTTTCAAACTGTGGTGTTGGAGAAGACTCTTGAGAGTCCCTTGGACTGCAAGGAAATCAAACCAGTCCCATCTTAAAGGAAATCTATCCTGAATATTCATTGGAAGGACTGATGCTGAAGCTAAAACTCCAATTCTTTGGCCATCTGATGCAAAGAACTGACTCACTTGAAAAGACCCTGATGCTGGGAAAGACTGAAGGTGGGAGGAGAAGGGGATGACAGAGGATGAGATGGTTGTATAGCATCACCGACTCAACAGACATGAGTTTGAGTAAGCTCCAAGAGTTGGTGATGGACAGGGAACCCTGGCGTGCTGCAGTCCATGGGGTCGCAAAGAGTCAGACATGACTGAGGGACTGAACTGAACTGCACTGATGATATGTGAGACTATATCCAAGCTCTTGCCCTGTGGTCCATAAGTGTTAGGTATGGGTCTATTCTTTTTGGATATAGATATTAATTAATCACACAAAGAAGTATAAAACTGAACCATGATGATAAGAAAAATAATATACTATTTCTTCTCTCCTAAAATGCTCTATTTGATCTCCATTCCCAGAGTTCTCCTTGCATCTGGGGGTCCCCAGTTTCCATTGAACCCAGCAATGCCCTCTTCTCCTACTTTCTGAGATCCTAAAACATTGACTAAAATATTTCACATTACTCTGGCCCCTTCTGAACTTGGAGCTCCAGAGACATGAACCCCAGGAAGAATAAGGGAGGCTGACCAAGACTTAATCCCTTCCAGACTTATTTCAAAACAGGTACCCCCATCACCCATCACCCCCTCTACTATGGTAGATTCCATCTTTGTACCCACTCCAGGAGCTCCACAGCTGACCTAGGCTGGGAGATGGTTTCACCTCTTTGTTAACATATTCTTGTGTCTCACATCTCTTCTGCTTCCAGCTGTCTAAACTCAGCCTATTTCTTCTTACTTAGTCTGCAGCAGCATCAGAGAAACCTTTTCTGACTAATTGGAGAAAAGGTAGCAAATTCATCCACTTGTCTCTCTGAATAGGCACCCCACACGCTAGCTGCTTTTAAGCATGCATCTCTTCCTTGCCCTGATATTACTGTAATTCACCTGCGACTCACTGTCTGTGTGTTCTTGATCTCTATCAGCCTCTGTGATGTCTGGGTTAGATTGCGAAACTCTCAGAGGGGGCAGGCCCACATCTGCCCTGTGTCTCCAGACCCTGCTCAGCAGAGCAGCAGGCAGAGGTGGGCACTTAACATAGGCTTTTGATGATGGAAACAGAAGAGCAGCACTGTCTAGAGCATTGTGAGTGAGCAGGAAGCGAGCTACCACACAGATGGACCACAGCACAGCAGTCCTCCTGCCAGCCTGGAAGTGGAACACACTTTTCCTTTTAAACCAAGTATGTGGGAAGGGAGACAATGTCTTATCTCTGAGATAACAAGAGCAACAAACAGCACGGCAGCACTGCTTTAACGGTGCTGACCGATCTGGTGCTCAGAGCAACGTTTTGAATTTTGGGACTGTCATTATCAGGTCAGTTTTACAAATGAGAAACCTGAAGCACAGAGAATCTGTGCAAATTGTCCAGGCCTCAAACTGGGGCCATCTGGCTTCAGAGACCTCCGATTACCCGCCACAGCACACGTCCTGGACATGAACTAGAGCAGCTTCAAGCAGAAATGAACGAAAGGTTGCCAGCCAGCCAAGCTCTTGTCCCATGCTCGCATGGATCCTTGACCGACTGATCTCTGTCTCACCGAAATGACTGGCTGAGGGGAGAAGCTGACCACTCAGACAGTTGTCCAGTGTGGAGCCGAGCTGGCCTTCAAAACATTTGTTCACACCCCACCCCTCTCTCTCCTCGTGTCCTCTCTTCTGTTTCTCAAACATACTAGGTGTGTTCATTCTTGGGCCTTTGAACCTGCCGTCTCCTCTACCTGGATAACTCTTCTTCTAGACCTCTGCATGTGTCCCTGGGTCATTTGCATCACTTAGGTATCAGCTCAGATGGTATATTCTTCGGGCAGCTGCTCACAATCTGTTTGTGTAAAATAGCTCCCAAGCCCTCTCCCTCCTCCTTGCCTAACTCATTTTCCTGTTTTGCCTTCATCACAGCACTCAACACCATCTGAAATCACTTTATCACTTTTTTTGTCTGCTAGTTTACTTGTCTGTTTCTGCATCTTCACTTGAACATTAGCTTCAGGAGACCAGAGGTCTCATCTGTGTTGTTCTCCCCTGGAAACCCAGGGTCTGAAACAATATCTGGCATGCTGTAGGTGCCCAACAAACTTGCTAAATATATGCATGTATGAATGAATAAATACTAAGTCCTTTAGACATATATATGAATTTGGAACTTGTTGGATCCTTCAGTTGCCTGCCCCTCACCACATATATTTCAAGCCTTCGGCAGGAAGAGACCAGATTTTCAGATTTGGCATGCTTTTAGCCCTTGGAGTGGTGGCAAGTGACCAAGGAGCTGTTCAGTTCCTTTGTCTGGTCAGAGGAAAGACCAAGACATTCAGCTACTAAGATTGCAGACTGCATTAGCCGCAAGTCCACGTGTGAACAATTGCTGGACAGCTCCCTCCCTGAACAGAAAACAAAATACTGGAATCTCAGCTTTTTCACTTTCTGCCTGTGTCTGACTTCTCTTTCTTCTCTAGAGAGTTTCCCCCATCTCCTCCCCTTTGTCTCCCTTCCTCACTGAAATCCTATGAAGAAAAACAAGCAAAAAGTGGGAAAATGTGTTCACATCTAACACATGCGACTCTTGTTTCTAGTATAACACAATCCCATTAAAATCTCCCGGCTCCTGCCCCCAATAAAGCAAAGCCTCAAAACATAATAATCACATGCAGAGGGTGCTTGATTTGATCCAGACTTAGTACCCACACTATCTCACATCCCTTTCATATAATAATAGAGCTCATTTCTTTATTGGTGCTAGCTTTTTTTTTTCCACTCAGCTTTATTTGTGACACACTATAAAAACAACAAATAAGAAAGGAAAGCTCCTAACCTTCAATCAGACCTTATGTCACTTGAGGATATTTCACAGTATTCCTAAGAATTTTTTTAAAACAAAATATTGCTTTACCATAAGCAAAATATATGTCATTATATAGTAATCCCTTTCAAGTCATTTTCAGGCTCATTATCTTCTGGATCCTCTCAACATACTTATAAGGAAATGTGGGGAATAGAAAAAGGTTCTTTCAAATCACGGAAGTTGGAAAAGGGACCCTGGGGAATAAAGAAATTCAAGGAGTTCACACAGCAGATAAATATCATCCAGAACAGGTTCGAAGCCCTCTTGTTTGCTAGAGACAAGCATATTCTTGCCAGAAGCCACACTCCCAGTGCCCCTGTGACATTCAGACCTGAACCAGGCATATGGGAGGAGAAAGAAGTCTCTCTCTCTCTTTCTTTATTTTTTGAGAAGACAAGGCTTCTAACGGGACAGATGCTGATTGGGAGCAGCCCAACATGAAACGCACTTCCTGTTCTCAGCTGTGCCACTCCTCCTCGTGTCTGCACCGGATGCCCAGCCCTGGAAGAGGGGCACTGAACAGGCACCTGGACCTTCCTGCTTAACAGGAGTCTTTGGCTCTAGGCTGCAGTCCAGTTGGGACTTTTTGGTGATCCTAGTCACAAAAGGGTTTCCCTGGTGGCTCAGATGGTAAAGAATCTGCCTGCAGTGCAAGAAACCTGGGTTCAATCCCCAGGGTAGGGAAGATCCCCTGGAGAAGGGAATGGCAACCCACTCCGGTCACAAAAGGAGGAAGCCTGCCCTCAGCCTCTCAGAGACATTTATTCACACTTAGATCAACATTACTTCCTCTCATAATGCCCGGGCCATGGCCCCAGTCATCTTCTGTCCTGAAGTGCCCTGCTCATTCCAAGCGAACACAAAATGAATGAAAATGTCCGCAAAGCCTGTCTCTCAAAGACAAAGCCTTCAACAGAAACCAGAGGGTGCAGCAGCATGTCATCCACCTACACCATCACTTGTTGTAGGAGTACTCAGAAGCCTGACCCCCGCTTCCAGGAAGCTAGTGAAGAAGGGGCTGATGTGTGACCATATAACCCTGCCCAGGGTGCAACTGAATGTTCCTTCTCCTGCATCTCTAACTAAGCCAGATTTTCAGGTGAACCTTTCTTATCTGGGATTCTGTGGGCCAGAATTGTGTTGCCACAATTTACGATTCCAGAAGAATGTGCACATATTCTCCATCACTGCAGACACTAGATTGAAAATGGAGCTAGAAGGGGTGGTGCAGGTATGTCTTTGAAAATCTGAAAGAGTGGGGGTAGGGAGAACCCTTGGCCTTGGGAAGACTCGGGTCCATAAGGTATCTGGTATCTCTATCCTGATGGGGAAAGTTTAAGAGACTTTCTAAGTTCATGTGCTTTCAGACCTGCCAAGGGTAATAGTTATGATCAGACTCCCTACTTCCTTTTCCACTTTCCTTAAACTCCTCTCACCCTACTTACCTGACATTTTCAACCTAGAAAAACTTGAGTCTGACAAGAAGCATCTTAGCAAACTGTATAATCTTCACAAACTTACAAACCCTTTCCATTTCCTCCTCAGTAACTAAAACACACTCCAAATATGTCAATATAATATGGGAAGGGATCATCTCAAAGTGAAGAAACAGATGTAGGCTGTAAGGACAAGATCTCCACGCACTGTCAGAGAGGGAAGAAGTTTGAATCTGGAACTGAAGACAGCCTGGGGAAATGTCACTAACAACAAATCAGATGCAAAGATATCTTGGCAACAAGCATGAATGTACCACCAAAGTTCCTTCATTTCATCCCTTCCAACTTCCAAATCTTCCCCTCTAAGGACACTTAATGGAATTTGGGGATAGAATTGAACATATGGAAGGAAAATGCAAAACAGGCTCCACCAGGCACCAGATACCTCTTGGGAAAATTTAACCACATGAAACATCACTGAGGATCCCTTAAAGCTTACAGTCCTCCTCCTAGAGACAGCATAGGGCAAGTAGGCGAGTAGAAAAACAGGAGAAAGGTCTCACCTGTTCCGGCCCCTGGAAGCAGATGCGGCAGAGTGGGGTCCTCATGCCACTGTCCAGGCTGCTGCCCAGTGAGTAGCGATCCTCAGCCTTCCCTTTACAGAAGTCATCTGAAGAGGCACTGCTGAGCAGCGAGACAGGTGGCTCTGTGGCTGGGCCACCCCAGTCATCTTCCACAGAAGGTGGCAAAGGCGGTGGAGGTGGCAGGGGAGGGGTCTCCCTGCTCACCCCTTCCCGAGGGCCCCTCCAGGCTGCCCACCCCCCGGCACCCAGAGCCGGAAGGGTGTTGTTGTTGGCCACCAAACCAGGGGGCTGGGGTTCCCCGTGCATGGGCAGGGGCGCTGGAGGGGGGCGCCGCAGGAGGAAAACCTTCAGGTCATTGAAGAGCATACGGCAGCGGCACTTGAGTAGACCCTGGTGGCGCAACATCTGGGGAGCTGGGGTGCACAATCCACGCGGTACCAGGCACAGCAGCACCACCACCACCACAGCAGCCCACTCAGGGGCATCAGCATGTGCCCAGTGGAAGCAGAGAGCCCAGTAGCGGCAGCTGGAGTCTTTGCGGAGGATAGGATGGTCTGGGGGTCCACAGTGTATCTGTGTTACGATGGAGGGAGTCTTCGTTCTTGCTGATTCCTCTTATATCTCCTCCAAGTAGCAAATAAATGACTCCCAGGACTGGCAACTGAGAGTCCCTGGTCCTGAACTCTACCTGTACAGCCCAACAAAAATTGTGTTGCCCCTCCTACCTCTACCCAAACCTTAAGCTTTCAGCGTATCTCCCTCTTTACTTTTGACCCGGCAAGGGGATAGGGAAAAAAGTTGAGGATGGGCTGTTAGGGCCTTGAGATCAAAGTCTGACTGTTAGAAAGTTCCCTGGGAAGAGGCTTATGGGGTTTTTCTCAAATTCCCAGGCAGTGGGAAATTTCTTCATATAAAAGGGTGAGGAAGGTTATCAATAAAATTTGGAGTGGACTGAGCTGGGCTTAGAGCAAACTAGCTCAGTGAAGAATTGAGGACTGCATGTTCTAGAGAGAAAAGAGTTTTCCTTAGGTAGTAGGAGGTTGGTTTTGAGGGCCTGGGGGCGGTGAGGAGGGGAAGAGAGGAGGTTGGGAGAAGTTTTAATTCTCCTGGGCAGAAAACTGGGGCAATTAACCTCCAGAAGCACCAGAGTTGCTTTTAAGAGAGCAGTGGGTGGTGGGGAAGAGATCCAGGTGATACTGGGCAAGGGGCTTGTGCTTTGCCTCTGCAGCGGAAGGGCTGCACAGAAGAGGGGAAAGCCAATTAGGAGAAGAGAGGTGGGAAAATCAGGGACTGGGGATGGGGAAAGGGGAAAAACAGAAAAGATTGTTTAACCCTCGCAGAGCCACTTCCTTCCTGAGCGTTAAGATCCTGGCTAGAGGAAGGGTGTGTGTTTGGGGAGTGGGCGGCAGTGGAGCAGAGATGAGGGGTAGGGAAGAGGGGCATGTGTGTGGGAGGAACTAGGGGGAGTAGTTACATGATCAGAACCCCTTGCCCAGCCCTGTGGCAGTCTGTAAACCCTCGGCCCCCTTCCCTGGCTCCATCAAAGGTCCCTTGGGGCGAGGGGCAAGGGGCGGTAGGAGGGCAGGTCCGGGCGGGTGAGTGGCCTCGCCTTCTCGGGGTGCTCCTCTGGGCCGCTGTCGCCCTCCTTCTCTCTTTCCGGATCTGCCCACGGCCACCGATGCTGCTGTGGCGGCGGCGGCGGCGACTGCTTGTCGGTGGCGTCCGGGTGTCTCCGGGGCGGGGGCCGCTCCGGCTCGTCCTCTGGCTGCAGCTCGCCGTCCGACGCGGCCAAGACTCCCGGCTTCATGATCCTCCGCCTCCGCCTCCTTCCCGGGGGGCCAGCTCTGAGCCCCCGCGCCCAGGCAGCGCTGCCATGCAACCAGAGGCGAGGCAGGCGTAGGGGTGGGGGTGGCTGGGGAGTGAGGAGTAAGGGTAATAAAAAATGAAATAATACTAGTGAAACAAGAACAATTCGGTTCTCAAATAATCAGGAAAGAGCGCTTCTAGAGGGATGGAGGCGGAGAAGGGCGGCTGCCGGGTCTTCACGGCAGCTCTGCCCCTGCTACCCCCACCAAGGGCGGCCTCAGTCGGCTCTCTGCGCGCGCCCCCTCCCAACCCCTCCCTCCTCTTCTCTGCCTCTGGCTGGCTGGGCTCGCTGTTGCTACCTCTCTTCGTAGAAGCAACGAGGTAAGGCTTGTTTGCAGTACCAGCTAAGGGTGGGGAGAGGGGAACGAAGCAGCGTGGCCGAGGTGGGAGGTAGCCAGCACTTGGCTTCGGCTGGGTCCTCGCGACTCCCCAAAAACCATGTATAAATATATCTCTTTGAAAAGGCGAGAGGAAGCAAATCAGATTCCAAGCTGCTGCCAGGTGTTGTCTCGTCTTCCGCCGTTGCTCAGCACCCGCCCGCCGCGACTGCTGCCCCCCTGGCTCAGTTCCCAAAGGGGTGGTGCTGGAAGGGAGGTGGCAGGCGGTAAGTGACCGTCCGAGATCTGGAAGCAAGGTTCCTGGAGCAGAGAATCGGCTCTCAGCTCTCTCCGCCGCCGCTGCTGCATTCAGCACCCTAGGCGAGTGGACAGCTCCCACCCAGACCCAGAGCGTCACGCACGTGGGGGCCTGACGCAGACGCCGGGGAGGGATTGAGGAGGCAAAGAGACTAGAGGGAGAAGGAGAGAGGGGAGAAGGGAAGCACTGTTCGAGGGAAGGGGATGGGGAGGGACCAGGCGAAAAGGAAGGAAGGAGAAGGAGGGATTTAGGAAGGAAAGGAGGAGGGAGTAAAGTGGTGGAAGAGAGAAAGGCAAGTGAGGTGGAGGGGAACATTCGGGTACTAACTCTTACATTTTCCCCCAGCTTGGGACAGTGTATCAGTGTGGATGGCACCCCTATAGAATTTCTTCCTGCTATACACTGTTACTGCCCCCTCAACTCACATACACAGAGACTTCTACATCTCAACCAGAGTCCCATTTCCCAGCTCATATAAACATTTTAAGCAGATAGATACCAGTCTGCAAAGCTTTGAAAGACAGAAATTTTTGTGATTCTTGCACTGATGCTGGGACTTGATGGAAACTAAGTCCCTCACATGACTAAGAACTCATGAGAAGAAAATATTTCTAACAGGGAGAGATGCTAACACCATTTTTGCCAGTTTTTTCTAGAATATAAACTTCTAGACAGAAAATTTTCTGGGTCCATTTAAATTCTATGTGCCTAGGTCAGTGATGGCATGTGGTAGGTGTTTAATGCATATTTGTTGAGAGGATTATGATCACTTCCACCAAAGTCATTTGTGTGAGTTGCTCAGTCATGTCCGACTCTGCAACCCCATGGGCTGTAGCCTGCCAGGCTCCTCTGTCTGTGGAATTTTCCAGACAAGAATGCTGGAATGGATTGTTATTTTCTTCTCCGGGGTATTTCCCAACCCAGGGATCAAACCCAGGTCTTCTGAACTGCAGGTTGATGCTTTATCGTTGGAGCCATCAGTTCAGTTCAGTCGCCAGTCGTGTCCAACGCTTGGCGACCCCATG
>SJYC01129365.1:0-17262 GCA_006408675.1 Madoqua kirkii | reverse complement strand
TTCCAAGGAGTAAGCGTGTTTTAATTTCATGGCTGCAATCATCATCTGCAGGGATTTTGGAGCCTCCTCAAAAAAAGTCAGACACTGTTTCCACTGCTTCCCCATCTATTTGCCATGAAGTGATGGGACCAGATGCCAAGATCTTCATTTTCTGAATGTTGAGCTTTAAGCCAACTTTTTCACTCTCCTCTTTCACCTTCATCAAGAGGCTTTTTAGTTCCTCTTCACTTTCTGCCATAAGGGTGGTGTCATCTGCATATCTGAGGTTATTGATATTTCTCCTGCCAATCTCCATTCCAGCTTGTGCTTCTTCCAGCCCAGTGTTTCTCATGATATAGTCTGCACATAAGTTAAATAAGCAGGGTGACCATATACAGCCTTGATGTACTCCTTTTCCTATTTGGAACCAGTCTGTTGTTCCATGTCCAGTTCTAACTGTTGCTTCCTTGACCTGCATACAGATTTCTCAAGAGGCAGGTCAGGTGGTCTGGTATTCCCATCTCTTTCAGAATTTTCCAAAGTTTATTGTGATCCACACAGTCAAAGACTTTGGCATAGTCAATACAGCAGAAATACATGTTTTTCTGGAACTCTCTTGCTTTTTCCATGATCCAGTGGATGTTGGCAATTTGATCTCTGGTTCCTCTGCCTTTTCTAAAAAGAGCTTGAACATCTAGAAGATCACAGTTCATGTATTGCTGAAGCCTGGCTTGGAGAATTTTGAGCAGTACTTTACTATGAACAAAGCTAGTAGAGGTGATGGAATACCAGTTGAGCTATTTCAAATCCCCAAAGATGATGCTCTGAAAGTGCTGCACTCTATATGCCAGAAAATTTGGAAAACTCAGCAATGGCCACAGGACTGGAAAAGTCCATTTTCATTCCAATCCCAAAGAAAGGCAATGCGAAAAAATGCTCATATTATTGCACAATTGCACTTATCTCACACATTAGCATCTCATTGGGCTGTTGCAAATATGAGTACAGTCTCTGGCATAAAACAGTAACTTTCACCATGAACTAGACCAAAGGCTCAAAAACTAGGTGTTGGGAACTGGTTGAACCCAGCTAGTCTCAGGAAAAGAGAATGCAAGAGCAGAGAATGCAAGAGCAGAGAAGATGGAGTAGAAAGAGTTGGTGGACCTACCTGGTCAAACAGAGAAAACAGAGGACACAGAATTCTAGACGTTGGCCATATCCCTCAGTGAAGATTCCTGTGAATCTTACACACATTAGCATCTCATTGGGCTGTTGCAAATATGAGTACAGTCTCTGGCATAAAACAGTAACTTTCACCATGAACTAGACCAAAGGCTCAAAAACTAGGTGTTGGGAACTGGTTGAACCCAGCTAGTCTCAGGAAAAGAGAATGCAAGAGCAGAGAATGCAAGAGCAGAGAAGATGGAGTAGAAAGAGTTGGTGGACCTACCTGGTCAAACAGAGAAAACAGAGGACACAGAATTCTAGACGTTGGCCATATCCCTCAGTGAAGATTCCTGTGAATCTTCCACTTCTGTGAGAAATATCAACAGATCAGTCACTGTAGCATCTGCAATGAACTGCCCACTCCAGCTGCTACTCATCAGTCTTAAAGAAACCACAGTGCCCAGGAGTTAGCCACTTGGCAGTGTATCCCAGGCTCCTGTCAGTCTGGGTCTAAGCTGAAGGAAGTTGGAGAGCTTCCCCTCCATTCTTGAGTCTGTGAGATCAGTTCTGGTCCCAATGCACTCCAAGGCCAGATAATCATTGTAAAAATGCAAATGATCAAGTCCCTCTGTAAGAGCTCAAGGCACCGGAAATTTACAAATTCAAACCCTTATTGCTATGAATGCATTGTGCAAATAAAAGTCATTCAGGGACTCTTGGGAGGCACAGCTCTAATCAAGACAGCAAACTGCAACTCTACAGCTAAACTAAGGAATGCATCCATCAGAGTTTCACAATTCATCACCATATAACAGCACTATCCATGCAAAACCAGTCCATGATGCTGTACATTTTCCGCAGTAATGGGAGTGGCGGGAGGTGGTGTCTCCAATTTCTGAAGGCAATGAATTGGGAAGAAATCCCACCATGGATGAGATATATTTACATCTAAAGTCTTTGCTCAGTTCTAATTCCAGAATAGTAATAGCACTTTATTTTTTAAATGGCTATTACCTTTTGCCATGAAAAACATAAAAGAAACCCAGATAAATGACTAAAACTCATTCCCAAGCTACTCACTTTCTGATGGCTGGGGAAGTGGGGCCTGAAATGAGCACAATTAGAAGAGAATCCTCCAGTGTTATCCAAATAAATATGGGCACAGAGAATATTTAATCTATCTACTTGAAAAAAAAAATCAGCTGTATTCATATTGAAGAAGGAATTCATAGGGCCTGGACTCCATCTTAGGCCTGTTCATGATGATCATGCTCAGCCATCTTTCCAATGGACTCTGAACTCTGTGTTTAGTGCCTATGAAAACAACAGAAGGATAAGACCCCCTCCAGACAGGGGAACCTTGAAGATCGTATCCAGGTTACTCATCATTAGTGTAAGAGAAAACATACACTAATCACCCCTTCGTCCAGACAGGCCATAAATTTTTCTGTATCAATTGGAGTGTAACCTCGGGTTTATTGATTATTGGCTAACTGTTTGACTGTTTGAGCACACAGCATGTGAATGATGGGGCTATTGGGATTGTACTTTCCTTGGTTTATGTAAGTCTCAAGGAAATTGGGGTGGTGGGTTCAGACACGTACACATGGGGTATAAAAGATTTTCACAAATGCTAGTCGGGGTCCTTGGCTAAGAGGAGACTCTGCCTTGGGCCTGCCGGTGTAATAAACTGCACTCCACTATCCACATCGTCCTTCTGAGTGAGTTTGTTTCCCGGAATGCGTGGCTACAATATTATAAGTTAGTTTCTTAAAAACAAATGAAAGTAGAGACATAAAGGATGAAGCATTCAGGAGGATTATGGATCAAACCAAGAGTCTGTGAATTAAAGAATTGTCACTTGGCATTACTGGAAAGAAAAAGGAGAAAAAAGCATATTCAACTTAGCTGGTGTTACTTATTGATTATGCTTTAGCTTTAGAAAATACTAGATTCATGAAAAATTAAGTCTTGGTTAAAGCATTTTGAAATCACAGATTATTTTTATATATCAGTGCTATATTTTCAACCCACTGTAATGGTTAATTGAGAAAAATTAAGGCTAAAATAGCATTATTATGATTAGATACAAATGTGTCCATGCCATATAAAGGTTTCATTCATTCTATTCTTTGTATAAAAGCTTCTTTCCTTTCAACTTTGTATATGTTTTCACTCGATTTAAGTTTCTTTTGGGCAGTATTTGTGTCTTAGATGGATTTTCAAGCACAGCACTTAAAAAATACCACCTGACTGAGTCACTAAATATAAAATACTGAGTTGAAGAAGTATGACAATATTAGACTGTGAAATAAATTTCATATTTTAATGCAGATAACACAAATTTGTGAATGAAAAATGTTGCCTGTTTTATCAGTAAACAAAGGATGCTATAGCCATCAAGCTGCTTTGGCCTCCCCCACAGTGAGCCCTGAGAGGACTTCGAAGGAGAAAAATCGGCTGCTGGCTGCCAAGCCCTCAGCCACCGGAGTCATCCCCAGTGGTGCACCATAAGGGGACTCAGGAGGAGAACGAACAAGATACTGACTGTAGATCAAGTGCATATCAAAGGAATGATTTCAGTGAGTCCAGACTCCTGCATCTCCCCATACAATGAAAAGCACTAAATTCATTATCTTGAGATATATCTGGTTTTCTTTTGACTTTCTGACCACCTGGTCTTTGCTGCAAAACTCCTATAAATACTCCTCTAAATTAAGTCTTGGTTAAAGCATTTTGAAATCACAGATTATTTTTATATATCAGTGCTATATTTTCAACCCACTGTAATGGTTAATTGAGAAAAATTAAGGCTAAAATAGCATTATTATGATTAGATACAAATGTGTCCATGCCATATAAAGGTTTCATTCATTCTATTCTTTGTATAAAAGCTTCTTTCCTTTCAACTTTGTATATGTTTTCACTCGATTTAAGTTTCTTTTGGGCAGTATTTGTGTCTTAGATGGATTTTCAAGCACAGCACTAAAAAATACCACCTGACTGAGTCACTAAATATAAAATACTGAGTTGAAGAAGTATGACAATATTAGACTGTGAAATAAATTTCATATTTTAATGCAGATAACACAAATTTGTGAATGAAAAATGTTGCCTGTTTTATCAGTAAACAAAGGATGCTATAGCCATCAAGCTGCTTTGGCCTCCCCCACAGTGAGCCCTGAGAGGACTTCGAAGGAGAAAAATCGGCTGCTGGCTGCCAAGCCCTCAGCCACCGGAGTCATCCCCAGTGGTGCACCATAAGGGGACTCAGGAGGAGAACGAACAAGATACTGACTGTAGATCAAGTGCATATCAAAGGAATGATTTCAGTGAGTCCAGACTCCTGCATCTCCCCATACAATGAAAAGCACTAAATTCATTATCTTGAGATATATCTGGTTTTCTTTTGACTTTCTGACCACCTGGTCTTTGCTGCAAAACTCCTATAAATACTCCTCTTACCTCTTTCCACAGAGATATGAAAGTCCACCAAACAAAACACAAAACTCCACTTTTAGGTTGTGCAGTTTTTCAGTCAACAACTTTAAACATAAAAAAATTTCTCTGTCCTTTGGCCCCCTTGTTCGCCTCTACTGTGCACTGTGTATCTACATTTAGGCATCTACCAAAACTTCCCATCAGCAGAAACACCTGCTCAGACATAAAGGGCAACATTCTCCTAGCACCAAGACAACTCCTTAAAAGATTATCTTTTTTCTTGATCTTATAAGGGCCCATGATGACCCATGAACTGTCAATAATTCATCATTAATATACAGCGCTGTCTCAAAAACTTATGTCTGTGCTTTGACTCTTAATAAGTGAAACAGTTCTCAGAGCTTTCTGCAATGCTGTTTCCAGGTTGCAATCCTCAATCTGACTTGAATAAAATTTTCCATTTCTTTTCTTAGAGTGACTACTTAAGTTTTTCATTGACAAGATATAAGACAACTATTATTTTCCCCTTATTAAAGAGAAAAGAACCTGCATTGCAAGACTATGGAAATAAGGAGTTTGCTTCTAAGTAACAATCAAATCAAGGTACTATTCAAGTTCCATACTGGGGTGAAAACAACACCATTTTCTTTCATATTCATGTATTGTTTGATTTTTATTTTAAATTTAAGATGCTGAGAGAGTGGAAAGCAACAGATAAGAACCATGTACAACTGGCACAAGAATACTAATTTATATTCTCAACAACAATGAAACGAGAGAATGCTTTTGCTGGACTCATCCTGCCAGAGAGCCTTCAGGGACTCCTGAAGGAATGAAACACTTACCGAATCAAACAATGGGAAGAGCATGTAGTAAATGACAACACCTTTGGTAGCATGTGAATTGATATAAATAAGCAGATATAATATCTTTTTGGACACTGAGGTGAGTTACAGTGAATTGAAGAATCTTATTTCTGATTATCCATAACAAAATTATTCTGGGGTATGAAGTAACACGTAGGGAAAGAATGCCACTTGTTAGTGTATGAAATTATCCAGCCCATATATAAGAAGATTGATATTTCCCTTCCACTGCATCATAAAGGCTGGGAGAAATCAGTTCTACAACTGATCTTCAAGATAATGACTGTCCATCAAACGAAGATGTCAAACAAGTTTACAAGAAAATCCAAAAAAAGCAAAAAAGATTATTGGGTATCTCCAATGGGAAAACTATGAACTGAGAAGAACACAGCCTTCTAGGTTATCTGATTCTAGCCTATCATTTTCTTTTAGCTATTTTACAACAGTAAATTGTAGATGACAGCAATGTAAAATAATTCTTGCTTATGGACATGCAAATAAATCATCTGGTGGCAGTTGAATCCCTCAACCACATTCCTCGAAAATAACGCAGCTTTGTGTCCATTTGTGAATTCGCTTCAACATTTCTTTACTCCATATGTTATCAATAGTTCACTAATGCTACTTTGAATTGGCTGTAACATCTTTCTGGGACCCTCATTTAATTAATGAGCTACATAAAATATTTTACATGTTCAGTTTGTATTTGTATGAATCATGATTTTACCTTTTGTTTAAAATTATCCTTTAACAGGTTCTATGAAGGAGGTTGTTAATAGTCAAGATCTCTAGAGGGAGATGATACCAGCCAGTGAGTTCATCTACCTTTTTACTGCTCTAGTTTTCTGACTTGCCAACAATCACAGCTTTTCCATAAGGGAGAAAAGGCAATACAACAGGCATTTCTTGTCCTCTTACAAACTGGATTTCTTAGTGTAAACAAATAAATTTTGACTGACGATAAACCATTCACTTGTGAGTATGATTAGGCTACACATAAGGCTGATGGACTCTGAGTACCACACAAGCCTCATTCTGAAACTCCAAACCTGAGGGCCAGATACTAGAACATATGTTAGTAGCCAGCCTGCTTTCTTTGGCAACAATTCAACCTCAGTTCTCTAACTTTAACATGGAAAAAAATTTCTAATGCTCTTGAAATATTCTAAGTATATTTTCTGAAAGGCCAGAGATGAAAAGAACAAAGATGCTATTTAAAACTGGTACAGAAGAATGTTTCAAAGAGTTTTCTACACAAAAGAAAGCACAGTGATAAAACAGGAACTGTCCACAAGCAAGGAAGAGCTAGGCCACACTAGAGACTAATTCAAAATGTGCATACATGTATCATAGGACCACAATACCCATGCATTACACTAAGGGTCAATCTAATTCTACTAACAGTAAAATGAGCTCTTATTACTATATTCAGCATCTTCTAATGTAATGGCTTTACCTGATTTTTGAGTAGCTAATGTCTCTAAAGCAGTCCACCTCTCTTCAAAGCTCATGTACATTTTTAATTGAATTTATTACAATACCATGTTTTGGAAAGCTATAAATAGAATACACAGTGGAGGCAGCCTCCAGTCTCGTTGGGAGAAATGGAATGCTTAGACATGGAGTAGAACTGGGCAATGAGTTCAATGCATGCAGAGAGCTGGGGAGAGTGGAAGCTTTGTGGACACACCAGCGGTCAGCACATAGTGGGCTGTAAGAATAGAGCACATCTTTCAGAGGGCATGAGCCATTGCGTGGGAAGAAAAGTCTTTTCCTTCTACTCTTCTAGGTTCTCAGCTGAGGCTACCATAACAAAAGACAGATTAACAAGAGAAAAGCACCCACATTTATGTTTTATGTGGCCTGGAAGCCTTCATAAGGAAATAAAGACATGAAGAAATGTCAAACCTAAGTTCTAGTACCCAACACAGAGAGCCCAAACCAACCAAAACAGAGTATGGAGCACAGAAAGGTTTACTGCAAGAGTCATCCAAGGACAACAGGTGGCTCATGCACAAAGACCTGAAATCTCTTTGATGGGTTTTGAGAGGTCGGACATACCTGGACATGCACGGCCATGTTCAGGTGGCTGAGGCAGAAAGCCCCAGAACCCACCCCCGCCCAGACAGAAACCAGGAGGCGGACCAACATCCTGGATATGGAACTCATGACCTGGCCCAATGAAGGACTGGCACAAAGCCCACCAGCACCAATCAGCAACGTGGCCCCCGCGTTTACCGTAGATGGAGAAAACCCGGCTTGAACGCTAGCCCCGGCTATAAAACCCTCCTCCCAGCCGCTGTCCCTCGCAGACTCCCACTGTTCCAACCCCTGATAACTCACTTCCGGGAGTTCTGCCCGAGAGCAAACGCTCGATAAAGGCCTTTTGTTAGCAGTCCGTAGAAGTGGCTTTTCTTCCCGCGGCGTTTCTTACAGGTTTCAGGGAAGAACGTTTCATAGGCAAAATCTCAAGGGAGGGCTGCAGGGTGTATAACCCTCCTTCAGTTGGTGGGGAGGTAAAAGAGTGGTGTTCCTGAAATCTCAGCTAACACTCTTCCAGTTCCAACAGATTTGAGGTGTGCTTACTTGTCTTCAGCCTGCAGTTACCATCCTCCACCTTGGTGGGAGGCCTGCATTCCTGTAGAACTCACAGATATGTATCAACTTGTTATGCACATCCCTGAGAAGGAACCAGGACCAGGCCAGGTGCCACTGGCTTCACTATTGTTTCTTTCTGCTTCCTCTCACTTCTCTAATTAGTAACTATTTGAATCTGCCCTTTGGGACTCAGAGAAGGTCTAGGAGGTTGAAACCTTTGTCCAATAAACAAGAAATGGGGGACACAGAATACCGTTTGCATTCAGGAGGGCCCCATGAGGTCCTGCTTGGTTTCAGAAATAGAATGAAGTGTTTTCATACTAGGTCTGACGAAGAATGGAAAGTTGTAGAAATGAGACAGGACAGAGGGTATGGCTGAGGGTGGCTCAGCCGGGGAAAACTGCGCAAGCGCTGTTCCTTCAGATTCCCTCCAGCATCGCTCCACCTGCAGAGAAAGGAATGCACCTCTCCTCGGGTATGGGGACCAGCGGCACCTCTCACTTGAGGGTCTTATGACCTGACTCAGGGGAAGGGCAGAGGCCTTCCTGCTCCTGCCATTTCTCAAATTTCTTCATCTTAAAATGTTCAATATGCCAAGGTATCACAGTATGAGGTAGAGTACCCTGAAACCTGTGGGCTTCCCAGATGGTGCTAGGGGTAAAGAATCCACCTGCCAATGCAGGAGACACAGGAGGCACGGGTTCAGTCTCTGGGTTGGGAAGATCTCCTGGAGGAGGGCATGGCAACCCACTCCAGTATCCTTGCCTGGGAAATCTCATGAACAGAAAAGCCTGGTGGGCTACAGTCCAAAGGGTCACAGAGAGTTGGACATAACTGAAGTGACTTAGCATGCATGCACATCCTGAACCCTGTAACATTGCCATACTGCTTACCTCTGTCAGAGTTGATTTTGCAACTTGGCAAAGATGAGCCTGAAATGTGAAGCCACTGAGGCCCATAGCTAAGAAAAGCTGGGAATACCTTCACCCCCACATTGACCCCTTATTTGTCCTTCAAAATCTAGGCTCAAAAGGGGACACCTTTCTTTGCCATGTGTTTTAGAAGTTTCCTGTAGTAGAGTGATAAGACTGAGACTATCCTTTTGGAAATTCAATTTTGCATCTGTGTAGTGAAACAATATTCACTAAATAGGTTGTGAGGTTTAAATGAAATAAAATGTATAAACTGCTAGTAAGGGGGTTAAAGCATCTGCCTGCAATGCGGAGGACCTGGGTTCGATAGCTGGGTCAGGAAGATCCCCTGGAAAAGGAAATGGCAACCCACTCCAGTATTCTTGCCTGGAGAATCCCATGGATGGAGGAGCCTGGTGGGCTACAGTCCATGGGGTCGCAAAGAGTCGGACACGACTGAGCGACTTCACTTCATTTCACTTCACTTCACGTCACTTCAAGGTAAACCAGTTAAAGCTGAGTTGGAGGTCTGTGATTGGTATGAAGTTTCCCTGACCATGAGGCACGTAAGTGCAGGCTGACTTAGGTTTAGGTTTGTGATGGGGATCAGGCCATGTGAACAGCCTCCATTTTGGGGGGCCCAATGTAAGAATTAACTTTATCACTACCTATGACAAGGTCTGGCTGATTGTTAACACATAGTTTTCTTGTTATTGCTGTCACTGTGGTTGTTTGGGAGGAGTTGTAGCCTCCTCCTTGGTGATAAGACTTTCCTATGAAAGAAAAAAGTGAAGCTCTTTTGGGAGTCTATGGACTGTAGCCCCCCAGGCTCCTCTGTCCATGGAATTTCCCAGGCAAGAATACCAGAAGGAGTTGTCATTTCCTTCTCCTTCTCCTTCCCCAACCAGGGATTGAACCCGGGTTTCCCACATTGTGGTGTATTCTTTACCATCTGAGCCACCAGGGGTTCCTACTCTGTTAAAAAGCTGCCAAGGACATGAGCCAGTTAAGAACAAATTCTCAGTGGAAACCAGCAGTTCCTACAAGCAATTCATGATCTCATAATGAAAGACAGAATGATAGCAAACAACAGTGCAAACTGTAGAATGCTGTGTCAAGACTCCAGGATGATATTAAAAAGGATCTGCATTGTTTGATCAGAGAAGGCAATGGCACCCCACTCCAGTACTCTTGCCTAGAAAATACCATGGATGGAGGAGCCTGGTGGGCTGCAGTCCATGGGGTTGCTAAGAGTCAGACACAACTAAGCAACTTAACTTTCATTTTTCACTTTCATGCATTGGAGAAGGAAATGGCAACCCACTCCAGTGTTCTTGCCTGGAGAATCCCAGGGATGCGGGAGCCTGGTGGGCTGTCGTCTATGGAGTAGCACAGAGTTGGACACGACTGAAGTGACTTAGCAGCAGCAGCAGCAGCAGCAGCATTGTTTTATAGAAGCTGTAGTCAGCTGATAGTCATAGTGGACCACAGCACTGAAAAATATAGTGTTAAAAAATTAACCTTTTTTCCTCCCTCACCTCCACTGAAAGATTCCCCTACTCTTAGTTGTGTTTCTTACTTTAAATTATTAAGCTTTTCATATAAAAAAAGCACTTCAGCCATGATGATTATTTTTAGGAGGGACAACCTGTGAACACCCTCTTAGCCACAATGTTCTCTCATTATTATAATTAATGACTTCCCAGCATTTCTTTGTTCACCAAAATCACATATTGGTATACACTAGATTCACTGACATGGGGAAAATTATGTAATATCTTTTTCAGTTGCAACTCTTCCATCAAGCTTTAAATAGTTTATGCAATTCTATCTATCCTCAAAGTATTTTTTAAAAATCTATGCTATATATTTGCATGTGTTTAATGCTAAGTTTGGTTACTGATTCTTTTCTTAAAAGAGAAATTCAGCATTCACCCAAAAAAATGAACATCTCTTTAATTATAAAACACATCAGTTAACTGAACAAAAGTCAACAAGTGTGTTTTGTATTACAGAGAATCTTTTTATTAAATAAATGCTAAGAGGCTTGTGTTTTAAAATGTTCCAGTCACATACAGTGACAACATTAGACTTTATCTGAGCCATAGGGGCTTGGAATACAGAAAAGGTTAAGAAATACCCCCATCCTTTTGTTTTCCAGGGAATGGCTTACTTAATATGGCTTCCCCATGTGACTTCCATAAGACTTGTGCATTTACCTAGGACAATGTGAGACACGACCCTCCACATTTCCTTTCGTTGCCATAAATGATTAGCTGGACTGGGTTTACCACTGACTGGTCTGGACAAAATGCCTGCCAATAGCATCGGAATGCCAACCCTCATGACCCTTCAAGAAAATCAGCTGACCCCAGAGAAAGACATTTCCTGCTCAACTGTTGGAACACACCACTTGCTCATCCCTCTCTACAATATTTGGGTTCTTTCTAGCCTTATTTACCTGTTCTTATATAAGAAAACTATTTTCTCCCCGGCCTTTGAGATCTTATAGTCAGATTTTTCTCTCTACTGTTAAGTTCTCTTTCCCTAACACAATGGTCCCTTCCACTTACTACAATAATCCTTCTGAATAAAGGTCTTTCCTTACCTAAATCTGAATTTGGTTTTTATCTGACAAGAGAAATCTGGGTAAAAGTTTTAAACAGTACCATGCTTAAGAATTTTTGACTCCTAAATTCCAGGATCCAAAAAAAGCACCCTTTCTTTTTATACCCTCTCCACTATTTTTTAATTTCTTAAAATTTTATCTATTTGCAATGAAGTTAACAATAAAGTGCTTCTTGAAGGAAGAAGGATATTAACACAAATGATAAACTAACAGAGGCAGGTGGGAGACAGGAAGTTTCATTCACTTTTAGCCTAAATGAAAATGGTACTTGATGAAAGTGAAAGAAGAGACTGAAAAAGTTGGCTTAAAGCTCAACATTCAGAAAACTAATATCATGGTATCCGGTCCCATCACTTCATGGCAAATAGATGGGGAAACAGTCGAAACAGTGGCTGACTTTATTTTTCTGGGCTCCAAAATTACTGTGGATGGTGATTACAGCCATGAAATTAAAGACGTTTGCTCCTTGGAAGGAAAGTTATGACCAACCTAGACAGCATATTCAAAAGCAGAGACATTACTGTGCCAACAAAGGTTCATCTAGTCAAGGCTATGGTTTTTCCAGTGGTCATGTATGGATGTGAGAGTTGGACTATAAAGAAAGTTGAGTGAAGAAGAATTGATGCTTTTGAACTGTGGTGTTGGAGAAGACTCTTGAGAGTCCCTTGGACTGCAAGAAGATCCAACCAGTCCATCCTAAAGGAGATCAGTCCTGGGTGTTCATTGGAAGGACTGATGTTGAAGCTGAAACTCCAATACTTTGGCCACCTGATGCAGAGAGCTGACTCATTTGAAAAGACCCTGATGCTGGAAAAGATTGAGGGCAGGAGGAGAAGGGAACGACAGAGGATGAGATGGTTGGATGGCATCACCAACACAATGGACACGGGTTTGGGTGGACTCCAGGAGTTGGTGATAGACAGGGAGGCCTGGCGTTCTGCGGTTTGTGGGGTCGCAAAGAGTTGGACCCGACTGAGCGACTGAACTGAACTGAAAATGGTACAGTGGGTGCCTGTTTGCGGCCATGTATATGCAAGCTTCAGAGGTTTGGACTCATGTCACCTGATTTCTTTTTGTTGGTTTTCACCAGCTTTCAGAGCCATCTCATTATGTCTTGCCCTCCGAACCTCACCTGATCTTGGTCTTCTCACTGCATTTCAAATTTAAATGTGCAAAAAAGAATCTCCTGAAGTTTGTTAAAACACTGCTTGCTGGACATCACTCTCAGTTTCTGATTTTAGTTGAGCCTGAAATGTTGCATTCCTGATTAATTTCAGGGCAATACTGATGCTGCTGATGGTCCCCACCTTGACTCTATTCATTATTTACCATTCTCAGGCAGGAAGTCCCAACCCCCTTGGCCAGGGCAGCCATCCACAAGAGAGGTGTTGGTGACAGGGGAGATGCTATATGAAAGTGGGAAGGGTGATGGCTGCAAATACATCCTCAGGGTTAGCTTTTCCCCTTCTAGAATCTCTAGGACAGGAAGAAATGCAAAACACCAAGGCCTTTCAAATACACTTTTTTGAGCTTTGAGTAACAGCTTCAATCTTAAGCATCTACTTCCTGCAATGGGAGGAGAAAGGAGGCATTGGTTGGACTGCTGCCAGTTCCCACTGCCTTTCAAAGATTACAATCGGGCTCTGGGGAAGGCAGATTAGGTTTTGCTCCTCTGGGATGCAAACTGCAGCATCTGCGATAAATTTGAGGAGGTGTTACCCTGATAAACACGACTTCCCTTGTATGCTCCAGCTGTGATTTAATGCTCCCATCCTGATGTACCAAGAAGTGTCGATTTTGTAGCTTCAAGAAATAAAAGCACCAAGCTTAGCCTGATGAGGAAGGAGCCTGCATCCTGTTATTCTCTTAAAGCTCCCTTTAGGGGAATAAGGTTCCCACAGGCCCTGGGTCTCCCTGAAACACTGACCAGTGGCTGGACTATTCATGATAGCAGGACTGACTCACTCACTAGGCAGATGAGGCCTGATGCCCAAGACTCGATCTTGTGAACATATTAACCACCACTGAACTGGGCACTTTAAAAGGGTGAATTTCACAGTATGTGGATTATATCTCAATCTTTTTGCACAGAGTGATCATAGTCCAGGCCAACCACAGTCTTCACTGAGCCTATCCTTGACCCTTAGTAAACTTATAATAATACTGTTCTCACTTAAGAGTCCTAGAAATAAGATACATTCTGGATATGAGAAAAGAGGAAAAGGGGAAAATTCCGTCTGCCACCCCTGCAAGCTAGCCTTCACCACTATATATACACACGTTTACAGTTCATTCTAGAAATGTCAACATTATCTGATCTCTTCTTTAGAAACTTGCCGTCTCCCTGCAAGGCTCTAACTTGGATTAGATGCTGGAAGTTGCTCCTCACCCCAGCTCTTCCCCTTCTGAACAAATACTTTGTGACTTTCAAGTTCTTTTTTGTTTTTGCCATAAGGGCTCCCAAGAATAGGAATCCTTGAAGTACCAACAGTGAAGAAGGATGAGTAGGAAAAGCATCTTCTTATGAGACTTTACGGATCAGTCAGTGCATGAGAGGACAGCCATCTGTACATACACATACACCTCACAGCCCACACAATTCAAAAGCCAGACTGGGCTTTTGTTACTCAATGACATCACATTTATCATATTAATGGGACCTCATAAAGGGACTCTCCAACAGCCTTTTCTCAAAGTCTCTATTATACCTTAAAGCAGAATACTGACAGCCTCTCAGAGAACTAATTCACAAGCCAAGGAGGAAATTCTAGGAACTTTAAGTAATATCTCATTAAATTCCAGCTTAGCAGAACTCTCATATGATTAACCTTACACATTTTCAAGACTATTATTTGTTTTTTGAGAACACAGGGAAAATGTTGTAAGGATTCAAATACTCATGATTGCTAGAGAATCAAACAGTTTTTTAAATGGTATGTCCAAATGCTACATTAAAACCTCAATTAGTCAGAATATCAGGATACCACAAATAATTTATTAATTCATTTATTTTAAAAAGAAATTTATCAAAAAGCCTTTGTTTTCAACACTGGCTTCTGAAGGTCTCTCTGAAATATACTTTTCCTTTATTATTTTATTTTCACTGAAGTATAGCTGATTTACAATATATCTTCGTTTCCAGTGTGCAGTAAAGTGATTCAGTTTATACACACACACACACACATAAATATCTTATTTAATGATCTTCAAGGTTGTTTATATCTATAGGACTCCTTCTTTAATCGAAGTCCTATGTGAAAGCTAACCCATGATGGCTGCAAAGCAGAGCTGTTGAGGTTAGAGTGGGCATTGATGGTTCAGGCCCTACCCACATAGCTGCCCCTTCCCCTTTCCAGGGTTGAGAGATAATCCACCCTAGAGGTATTAAAGAGGTGCTTCAGAATCCACTGAAGAGTAAAGTACAATTTGAAAGCCATAATTATGAGCCAGTTTCCCTCTCCAATACAGTTTCAGGGGGATTGCTATTTTTTTTAACAAATTGGATTTATTTATTTACCACTATACAGTAAGTCCTTGTTGGCTATCTATTTTAACTCCCAATGTATTTTTAATTAATATTAATAATAGCTACATTTACTACAGGTTAACTATAAACCAGGACTTCCCTGGGGGCTCAGTGGTAAAAAATTCACCTACCAATGCAGGAGATAAGAGTTCAAGCCCTGGGTGGGGAAGATACCCTGCAGAAGAATTGGCAACCCACTCCAGTATTCTTGCCGGGGAAATCCCATGGACAGAGGAGGCTGAGGGACTACAGTCCATGCGGTGGTAAATAGCTGGACACAACTCAGCAGCTAAAACAACAACTGTAAACCAGTTCTGTGCTAAAAGCCTTACTTGTTCAAATTACCTCAATTAATCTTAACATCCACCCATGAGCGTTAACTTATTGCCAGTATACGGTCCTTTCAAACAAGATTTGCTCTGCCTCCAGCTCATTATTTGAACAAGGCAAAACCATGAACTAGATGAAGTAAATAACTTTTGCCTTCACCTCATATCTTCCTCTTTTGCTCTCTCTCTCTCTCTCTCTCAGAGCCTCAAAGTGAAAGCTAAGTCGCTCAGTCGTGTCCGACTCTTTGCAACTCGTGGACTGTAGCCCACCAAGCTCCTCCATCCATGGGATTCTCCAGGCAAGAATACTGGAGTGGGTCGCCATTGCCTTCTCCAGGGGATCTTCTCTACCTACGGATCGAACCCAGGTCTCCCACATTGCAGGCGGACCTCCAGGTATTATCTGCCTTTGTGCCACTAATTTTTCTCAGTGCCTAATTACCAAGTGTTTGCTTCATATCAGGCACTGAGGCTACCAAAACAATCTCTGACTTCCAAGAGCTCAGTCCAGAGGACACTGCCCAGATGCTAGTCTGCTCATCTTAGGAAACTGCTGGGCTCAAAGCACTGACACAGTTCAAATTTTTGGGGGGAAAGCACCCAACTTAAAATATATAAATAGAGATCCACAACATTTTATTTGAAACCCGTGGTGCCAGGTGTGTTTCAGAATTTAGAAATTTTCAGATTTTAGAAAGGTAAGGTGGTACTTATACCACTATATTTGTCAGGATAGACTAGATTATACTCCAGGAAAGAGGATCTCCAAAATGTAAGTTGATGGGGGCTCTGCTCTCCATCTCTTCAGGTCAGAACAGAGACTGTCAGGAGCATTGCTGGTCAGAGGTGGGGAAAAAATGAAAGCTAATTGCAGACTGTTTCCTAAAACTTTGACTGGGAAGTGACATAGATTGCACCCACTCACTTTTCTTTGGCCAAATCAAGTCACATGGTCAAACTTAACTTCCAAGGAGAAGCAAAGTGCCAGCCTCACAATGTCCCCAAAGAGTGAAGAACAGGAAATGTCTGTTACAAAGTCCTTTGGATTTCCACATCATATATTATGTAGCAGAGCCTGCCACAGCAAGGATAAGAAAACCCAATATCTGTGCCACAAAAACTGTGAATATTTACACTGGGGGTGGTTGTAAAAAGAGATGATGTATGACCTCACATTGGTTCAGTTCAGGTCTTATACACAAATGACTTTGGGGGCCAAACTTACAAAAGTCTCTGTTTTTCAAGCTTTGGGGATTTCAGATGTAAAGGACAGTAGACATGTGCTGTGATCAAATATCTATTTTTGCTCAGTTGTATATTTATTTTAATTTGATTCTTTTCCATAAAGACAGTGTCTATTTGCAAAATGAATGTAGAGGGAGTGTGGTCATGACCTTGAACTCTGGAGGTGGACTTCCAGATCTGCTATTTATTTCTTGAGTATAAATAATCTGGGCTGGAGCCTGGGAATCAGAATTCTGCAAAGCTCCCCAGGTGATACCAAGTTACAGTACCAAAAAAAAAACTGCTGCTCCTATGGCATTTCCTAAAACAGGAAATCAGCATTCTCTAGCTGGACAAAACAGTGTATTTTTTTTTAGCTCTCTTTCCTCAGTAACAGCACACAAAGCTTTTGTGTCTTGCTCTAAGAGAGGAAGTGAGGGAGTTTTGGAGCATAATTGTTGTTTGTGGACATACATGGTGCTCAGTTCAGTTCAGTTCAGTCACTTAGTCATGTCCGACTCTTTGCGACCTCATGAATCATAGCATGCCAGGCCTCCCTGTCCATCACCACCTCCCAGAGTTCACCCAAACA
>SJYC01129364.1:0-16588 GCA_006408675.1 Madoqua kirkii | reverse complement strand
TTTTCCCTACTTTCTTCTATTTAAGTCTGAATTTGGCAATAAGGAGTTCATGATCTAGCCACAGTCAGCTCCTGGTCTTGGTTTTGCTGACTGTATAGAACTTCTCCATCTTTGGCTGCAAAGAATATAATCAATCTGATTTCGGTGTTGGTCATCTGGTGATGTCCGTGTATAGAGGCTTCTGTTGTGTTGTGGAAGAGAGTGTTTGCCATGACCAGTGCGTTCTCTTGGCGAAACTCTATTAGCCTTTGTTCTGCTTCATTCTGTACTTTAAGGCCAAATTTGCCTATTACCCAAGTGTTTCTTGACTTTCTACTTTTGCATTCCTTCTTACCTAGCACTAATCCAAGCTTCTGTTGAGCAATGTTAGATGGTTCATTGATATGCATGTTCTTATTCCATTCTCTACAAAGGTCTGCATAGTCAAAGCTATGGTTTTTCCAGTAGTCATGTACAGATATGAGAGCTGGACAATAAAAAAAAGGCTGAGTGCTGAAGAACTGATGCCTTTGAACTGTGATGCTGGAGAAGACTCTTGAGAGTCCCTTGGACAGAAAGGAGATCCAACCAGTCCTTCCTAAAGGAAATCAACCTTAAATCTTCATTGGAAGAACTGATGCTAAAACTGAAGCTCCAGTACTTTGGCCACCTGATGTGAAGAGCTGACTCATCGGAAAATACCCTGACGCTGGGGAAAGATCGAAGACAGGAGGAGAAGGGGTAAACAGTGGATGAGATAGCTGGATGGCATCACTGACTCAATGAACATGAGTTTGTACAAACTCTAAGAGATGGTGAAGGACAGGGAAGCCTGGTGTGCTGAAGTCCATGGGGTCGCAAAGAGTAGGACACTGCTGAGAGACTAAACAACAGCAACAAATTCCTTTCTTATCACAACTGTCTAATGTAGGGGTCAGTGATCGCATTTTCTAGATAAGGAAACTAAGACTCAGAAAGATCAAGTAGCTTGCACCATGGGACATGCCTAGGGTCCAGATCCAGGCCTTTCTTCCTACAAAGTCCGTGCTTTGTTTATTCTATATAGTCATGGACACACATCCATTTGTCACCTAAGTGTATTGGCAGAGAAGGTTGACTAGGCTAGTTTTTCTGGAGTACATAACTGCAGGGGTGTCTATAAAGGGGATTGTTGAATGACAAGATCAGGAGAGAGAGAGTCTTGAGATCAGAGAGGCAGAAATGTGGCAGCATGTTCCAGTAGGGAGACAGTGGTGGGAAGAGGCTGTATGATTTGCTGAGGAGGCTTCCCTGGCGGCTCATGTGGTAAAGAACCCGCCTGCGGTGTGGGAGGCCTGGGACTGATCCTGGGGTTGGGGCGATCCGCTGGAGGAGGAAACAGCTACTCCAGTGTTCTTACCTGGATAGACAGAGGAGCCTGGCAGGCTATAGTCCATGAGGTCACAAAGAGTTGGACATGACTGAGCAACTAAGCACAGCACAGCATTTACTTATACATACTGAACTGCATAAATTTTAAATGGATAGTAAATAAAGTTCCTGAATCCAATTCCTGTGTGTGTGTGTGTGTCTGTGTGTGTCTGTGTGTTCCTGAATCCAGTTTGTGTGTGTGTGTCTGTGTGTATCTGTGTGTTCCTGAATCCAGTTCATGTGTGTGTGTGCGTGTGTGTCTAGGTTTCACCACCACAACAAGCAGTTCTCTGACACCAGTGGGCTGTCTGAAGATACACCTCATTTCTGACATTATCTACCTGGAGATAGCATCAAATGCCACAGGTAAAGGGCCCAGTCCCACAAGACCGCCTTCAGATGTCAGTCACAAGTCTAGGTTGTTAACCGTACTTTTGACTGACTGACTATACATCAGAGGTTTCCACGACCCCCTCCTAAGATTCAATTAATTTGCTAAGATCATTTACAGAACTCAGGGAAATCCACTTTTCATTGGCTTACTGATTTATTATGAAAAGGGTGATAAGGGATACAAACCAACAGCCAGAGACACAGAAGGCAAGGTATGGGGGAGGGGAGAGGAGCTTCCATGCCTTCCCCGGGGGCACAGCTCTCCCCATATATCTGTGTATTACCAACCAAGCAGCTCTGCAAACCCTGCCTTTTTTTTTTTTTTTTTTTTTTTTTTTTTTTAAAGAACCCTCCTAAAGGTATGGGGGAGGGGAGAGGAGCTTCCATGCCTTCCCCGGGGGCACAGCTCTCCCCATATATCTGTGTATTACCAACCAAGCAGCTCTGCAAACCCTGCCTTTTTTTTTTTTTTTTTTTTTTGAGTTTTAAAGGAAGCTTCATTACATGGTCATGATTGTTTCAATCCATTGGCCAATGGCATTGATTCAGCTGCAAGGTTCTCTCCTCCCCAGAAATCGAGGAGTGGGACTAAACATTCCAGCCCTCTAGTCACTTGTCTTCTCCTGGCAACCAGCTCCCACCCTTGGATAGGATCCAAAAGTTACCTTTTCTGAAGTGTTTACAGGAACTGAAGATGAGAGACCAAATATTATCCTGTTGCCATTATCACTCAGTAAATTCCAAGGGTTTATGGAGTTATGAGCAAGGAAGTATGGTTGATGACCAAGTATCTGTGAGAAATAGCTCATATTTCATATCTCTTCTGATAGGCCAAATTTTATCTTTCCTATAAATCACAACATGGCAGATAGCTTAAGGGATTTTGACACACTTAGATCCTCATGTAGCAACTTTCTGTCAATAACCACATCTGATCAGAAGGTGCAGAAATGATAACTACGGCAAGGACTACAGATACAATTTGTTTAACTCCAGGTGACATTCTTTAGAACATGATGTTATGGCACGCACATGGATGTTTTCATGTTACATCATCTTCTTATGGTTTATAGAACCCAAGTCTCCCTTATTTGGGAAGGTCTGTGAATCCAGATGCTCAAGGGTTATGAGATACAAGGTGGCATAAACCAGGATGTGATGGGGCTTTCCTTGTGTTTATATTAATTCCAAAATTCCACATCACATCACAAGCACAGTTAAACTTTTGTGCTATCCCTGAAGGGGAGACGTGACATACCCTGTGAATCCCTGAGGGGAAAGCAGGTATATAAATTCAAGGTTTTATTATTGCCACATATGTATTTAAAAATCAATATTTCTATCTGTCTGGCTATCGATCTACATGTGCACATTGGCTGGCCATTTAAAACAGGCTTTTTAAAAAGCCACATTACATTAGCAAGCTCTCTGTTAAAATAGGTTATGCATATGTACATGGCTAAAGGTTACAGACTTGGGAATCATTGTATACTGTAAACCAGGGGAGTTTGTAGTATAAACACAGATTACCTTTCCATTTGGGGCTACATTTGTTTTTGTACATCTCAGATGCCCATAGTCACGTGTCACTCGAACAAGATAATTTGTTACAAAGAGGATGGGTCAGTGGAGGGCTTTGTCTGCATGAGAACAGTGGGGCCAGATATAGGGTGGACATATCAGGGGCACATCCAGAAGATCCTGGGGAATCTTCTGCTGAGACCACCTCCCCCTTTGTCCCAGCCTGATTCTGAGCAGGCAACTGCCCTCTCAGGACAATTGAGAAGCAGATTCCATCTATCATGTCAATGGCCCTCACTGTGGGCTTTATGAATATTTAATGATATCATTTGCCTTCCCAGAAAAAGAGCTCAGAGAAGGCTTCTCAGTCATAGGTACGAGCAGTGGGGAGCAAAGTTGTGGTTGACATGGAGCAGACTGGCTAGTCATTTCCCCTCCAGGAGCATCCCCACACTGAAAACCCCAACAGATGGCTCCAGGCTGAGAATGTGGCAGAGAGAGGAGACCATGTGGGTGGTTTCAGACACCAGTCAGGAGTCGTGGAGAGGAAGAGGACGGGCTGATCTAGCATCAGGTGACAATGGCATGCAGTGAGAGGGAAACCAGAGACTCATTTTCCACTCACATGTAAGAGTGTGGCTCAAATTCAGGCTACCACAGAGTATTTCTTAGAATAGTAAATAAGAATGAGCCACATTGCTCCTCTCATCCCAAGCCAACATTTTACAACCTGGGAAACTGAGGCCCAGATTATAACCTATCTCTGAAGTCATACAGCTGTTTAGTGGCCAAGCTGCTTATATGTTCCATTTTTGGAATGGTTAGGTTATGCTGCAATAACAAACAGCACCATATTTTCATTTTCTTAATGCAATGAAAGTTTATTTGACCCTTTCACCAAGTTAGTACCAGTCCTAGTGACTCTGCAGGTCAGCTGCCTTCATGGAGTGGCTCAGAGGTCCAGGCTGCTTTGGTCCATGGCACACCCATCTCGACACATGATCCTCTGAGTTCAGTGACAAAGAAATCAGGCACTGAGGACCACATGCCAGCTCTGAAATGTGTCATCCTTCAAGTACCTTGTTACTTGAAGTTACCATCCATTGGCAACATTATCCACAAAACTCTGAGTAATTGCAAAGAGAGATGGTAAATATACTTTTTCACGTATCCAGGAAGGGGAAGAGGGTCGAAAATATTGGTGACTGCTGTTATTAACCACCATAGCCACATAACGGCTGTTTGATCTTGGACAAATCACCGAACTCTCTGAACCTCAGTTCCCTCTTTTTCTAAATGGGGAAAATATTTTCTAACCCATAAGCTTGTTGTGTAGATTAAATGAGATAAAACATATTAAGTGTTTGACACAGTGTCTGATGTACTATAAGTATTCAAGTAATGGCAGGTACCATTACATATGTAGCCTGATTGACACACCTTTTGGAGCTTCCCTGGTGCTCAACTGGTAAAGAATCCACCTGCAATGCAGGAGATCCTGGTTCATTTCCTGGGTTGGGAAGATTCCCTGGAGAAGGGATAGGCTATCCACTCCAGTATTCTTGGGCTTCCCTGGTGGCTCAGATGGTAAAGAATCCACCTACAATGCAGAAGACCTGGGTTTGATCCCTGGGTTGGGAAGATTCTCTGGAGAAGGAAATGGCAGCCCACTCCAGTATTCTTCCCTGGGAAATCCCAGGGACAGAGGGTCCTGGCCAGCTACAGCCCGTAGGGTTACAAAGAGTTGGACACAACAGAGCGACTAAGTACAGCACAGCACACTTTCTACTTGCTTAGACAATAGGGTAAACAGGTTGGCAGAGACGAGGAAGAGAGAGGGAGCATAACCCTTAAGCCCCAAGGGTTTTAATGATTAGGCTTCCCAAAGTAATGCTCAACAGTACATGAACTGTGAAATTCCAGATGTTCAAGCTGGTTTTAGAAAAGGCAGAAGAACCAGAGATCAAATTGCCAACATCCACTGGATCATCAAAAAAGCAAGAGAGTTCTAGAAAAACATCTACTTCTGCTTAATGACTACACCAAAGCCTTTGACTGTGTGGATGACAACAAACTGTGAAAATTCTGAAAGAGATGGGAATACCAGACCACCTGACCTGCCTCCTGAGAAATCTGTATGCAGGTCAAGAAGCAACAGTTAGAACTGGACATGGAACAACAGACTGGTTCCAAATAGGGAAAGGAGTACCTCAAAGTTGAATATTGTCACCTTGCTCATTTAACTTATATGCAGAGTACATCATAAGAAATGCTAGGCTGGATGAAGCACAAGCTAGAATCAAGATAGCCGGGAGAAATATCAATAACCTCAGATACACAAATGACACCACCCTTATAGCAGAAAGTGAAGAGGAACTCAAAAGCCTCTTGATGAAAATGAAAGAGAGTGAAAAAGTTGGCTTAAAACTCAACATTCAGAAAACTAAGATCATGGCATTTGGTCCCATCATTTCATGGCAAATAGATGGGGAAACAGTGGAAGCAGTGAGAGACTTTATTTTGGGGGGCTTCAAAATCACTGCAGATGGTGACTGCAGCTATGAAATTAAAAGATGCTTGCTCCCTAGAATGAAAGCTATGATCAACCTAAGCAGCATGTTAAAAAGCAAAGACATTACTTTGCCAACAAAGATCCATCTAGTCAAAGCTATGGCTTTTTCAGCAATCATGTATGAATGTGAGAGTTGGTCTGTAAAGAAAGCCCAGAGCCAAAAAAACTGATGCTTTTGAATGGTGGTGTTGGGGAAGACTCTTGAGAGTCCCTTGCACTGCAAGGAGATACAACTAGTCCACCCTAAAGGAAATCAGTCTTGAATATTCATTGGAAGGATGACGCTGAAGGTGAAACTCCAATGCTTTGGCCACCTGATGTGAAGAACTGACTCATTGCAAAAGACCCTGATGTTGGGAAAGATTGAAGGCAGGAGGAGAAGGGGCCCACAGAGGATGAGATGTTAGATGGCATCACTGACTCAATGGACTTGAGTTTGAGCAAGCTTTGGGAGTTGGTGATGGACGGGGGGACCTACTGTGCTGCAGTCCCTGGGGTTGCAAAGAGTCGAAGATGAGTGAGTGACTGAACTGAACTGAACTGAAGAAACAGGTGTGAGTGCCTATTCTTTAGGCTCATGGAATATTAGGTGTGATCAAGGCACATCATACCCTAGTGTGACCATCTGGCATGAGTAAACCTTGCACCTGCCACCTGTCTATTGCAGCAGGCTCCTTTGGATGTTCAGACAACACACTCAGAGACTAATGAAGATTCAATATACAGATGTGTGGATGTATTCAATATAAGATTAAGGGAACCAGTGGGGAGTATTGAGTGACCTTTGGGCCTGAGGTCACAAGGAAAAGGTAGTATTATGGAGCTTAAATGAATGTGGCACCATGGAAGGGGAATCAACCAACAGAAGCACTAGTAAGTTGTGGACACTCCCGGACCACAGCAAAGCCAGCAGGAATCAGGGAGAGTAAACATGCAAGTCTCTCTCTCCTCCTTTCTTTTCATCTCCTGAAGTCGCAGCCACTGATCAAAGCCAACTGGAAGACAGAGGACAAGGGAACCTGGGTGATGTGGTTCACAGAGCCCAGCTCCAGAGCAGAGAAGTCACCGAGAGTTGGGGATACACAGCACCCCTGTACCCAAGCTCTCCCTTTCTCTGCACCATTGTAGACTGCCATTTCCTCCTCTCCCTTCCCCTTCTCTGCTAGTCTTGCTTTCACTTTGCCAGGGTGACTGAGTATTTCCTTAGGTGAAAAGTGCTGCCTGGATGGAGGTAATTAAAGCCACAGAACTTCTATCCACCACGTGGAATGAGCAATTCACAGGAGCCAGCCTTGAGTGTTTCTGCTGCTGCTGCTGCTGCTGCTGCTGCTGCTAAGTTGCTCCAGTCGTGTCCGACTCTGTGTGACCCCATAGACGGCAGCCCACCAGGCTCTGCTGTCCCTGGGATTCTCCAGGCAAGAACACTGGAGTGGGTTGCCATTTCCTTCTCCAATGCATGAAAGTGAAAAGTGAAAGGGAAGTCGTTCAGTCGTGTCCGACTCTTAGCGACCCCATGGACTGCAGCCCACCAGGCTCCTCCGTCCATGGATTTTCCAGGCAAGAGTACTGGAGTTGAGTGTTCCTAGACAATCCCACTGACTGCCTTCTGCTGCTGCTGCTATTTAGAGTCAAAGTACAAACACAATTCTTGCCTCTCTAGTCTGTTAGTGAGAGGGATGGGGTAGTAGGCAACTGGGGTTTTGTCTGTTTTTGTTTTTGCTGACTAGCTTCTATGCACCTCATCTTGATGACCATTCCTAATTCTCTCTGGGGTATTACCCTTTCTTCTCCAATCCTCAGTCTATATCTTTACATAGAGTTAACTCATTCCTGGCTCAGAGGTAGAACATGTAATATAGGCTTAAACCAATCATTGCATCTAATTCTCCTGCACACAGTAGTTGGTTCAGAAATGGATGTGAAATACAGTCAGAGTGAGAAAATATAGGAAGATTTTGTTAGAAATACTGGAAACAAAGACTGTTGATGACTTCCAGGCAGAAGATTGTTGAAGACATCAAGGTTGACTCTCTAGTGGTCATTGCACCCTGGATGCTTGTCTAAGCAAGGGTTTCTCAACCTCAGCACCACAGACAATTCTCTCATTTGTGGGCTGTCACTGTTCATCGAAGATGTTGAGCAGCAGCCCCATGTTACACCCACTTAGATGCCAGTAGCACCCCTCACTGCATTTATGACAGCAAGAATGTCTTTGGATATTGTCAAATGGCCACAGTAAGACATGTTCCCTGGCTGAAAACCACTGATCTGAGTAACACGGTAATTTTATCCAACTTGTCAGTGGTTGGTTGAAGAATAAATGGGCAAGTGGGGCAATTCTGAACCATAAAATATAAGAAGTCTTCTAGGAGATTCTAGAGGACATTTTCTTTTTTTGAAGAAAGAGCCAAAGGAAGAGGTGGTTTTACTTATTTTCCTGCACCTTGCAATGTCTACATATGACACTTGAAATTTCAATAGCTATTATGTGACCATAAAGGCTCTTCTAACAGAAAAATTGATACTGGAAATGAGGAGCAGAAAAAAAACTTGCTCCTGATGACACTGTTGAGGCACTTAATTAGCCAGTCTGGATCTCATTGTATCTTTGGATTTCATTTTGGGTGAGCTGAATTTTCTTCTTATTGATTACACTGCTGCTGTTGCCGCTAAGTCAGTTCAGTTGTGTCCAACTCTGTGCGACCCCATAGATGGCAGCCCACCAGGCTCCCCCATCCTTGGGATTTTCCAGGCAAGAACACTGGAGTGGGTTGCCATTTCCTTCTCCAATGCGTGAAGGTGAAGTCACTCAGTTGTGTCCGATCCTCAGCGACCCCATGGACTGCAGCCTACCAGGCTTCTCCATCCATGGGATTTTCCAGGCAAGAGTACTGGAGTGGAGTGCCATTGCCTTTTTCAACCGATTACATTAACTTGAATCAAATTTCCTGTTGTTTGCAACTCAAGTTATCTCTCTCTTTTTTTGTCATAAGACACTGAGATTTTTTTTTTCTTTTAGTTCAAGATATCTTAAGTGACATGGACTTTAGAACAGTTGTATGCAAGCCTGGGAGCTTTTGGATGTTCTCTTGTGATCACAAAGGGAGATTCTACCTAAGACTTGAGAAAATACAGAGAATGCAGGACTGGGAAGTGAGAACCGAAATGCAGTTTAGTGACATGGTTCAAGCACATAAGACAATACATTTTCTTTGCTTAGCTTTAATCCACTAGACTTGGGTTTCCCATGGACTTTGCTGGTGGTCCAGTGGTTAAGACTCCATGTTTCCACTGCAGGGGGCATAGGTTCGATCCCAGGTTGGGGAGCAAAGATCCCTTGTGCTATGGCAAAAAAAAAATTAATAAAATTGGGTTTTCTATCCCTTGTAATAAAAAATCATCTAACTGATACACATGAAATAAGGATAGAGTCTCCCATCACCTCAGAGTAGATGAGCGATAGAAGCACTTTGGATGCCACTCCACCCAAATTAATGCAAACTCTTTGGCTGTGTCTGTACCAGCAAAACAGAATAAGGCACAACCCAGCCTTCCCCAGCAGCCCACCTTCCTCAAATACAACAATACATTTCTGCCTAAAATATTAAAAAAATTATGAGCATCGAATATGGACACTTGTCACAGTTTCAAATTCCACTGACTCATTGTAGATTTTGCCTGGATGATACAGAGACTTATTTGATCATCTTGGGAGATATTGGATTCATAAGAAGGAAATCCAGATACATCCTATCTCACTTTCTCATTTTTCTGAGGAGGAAACTGAGGCTCAGAGAAAGGAAATGATTACCAAGGTCACATGGTCACTGAGAGGCAGAACCAAGAATAGGTGCCATGCCTCTTGACAATTCCATCCCCTTCAGTCTCCATCTGGTCACCTAACCAATACTGTTTTCTGAAACAGGCAGAGACTGGGGACTTGGCCTGGCTTTCTGGCAGTGGGAGAAGTCATTCCACCAGCATCCACATCTTATTAGTGGCATCCATGAGAACACAGGCTTTAAGATCTTTCTGGGACAGCTGCATCAGCAGCCCTGGGAAGCCCTGGGATGGGCGGGACCCTCACCCTCAGCTGGGACAGATGGCCAGTCTGGCGAGGCTGGTCTGGCCGCCTGTTCTTCTTCAGGCAGGGCAGGAGCCAGCTGGATGCTGGAAGGCGGAATACACAGAGACAGCAGAGTGGGAAAATGCCCCCCACCCCCCGGCCAGTGGCAGGAGGCACTGACTCTTTTGTGTCACCAAAAAATTCAATCCAAATTTAAAGCTGACACACAGGTGGAGTGGGCAGGCCTCTGTGATTTGATGGGTTCTCCCAGGTTCTGGCTGCCTAAAAATATCCCCTCTGCCCGCCTGCCTAGGGCACCTTCCTTTCTTATCAGGCCTGCAGTTCCTACCATTTGACTCGTGAAGGCTTTAAATGACAAAGGATGGAGCACTATTTCCAGCAGGTTACCGTTAAAGCCAGTTTCCCAGGAGTGGAAGGGAGGCCCTTGCGTCTGCTCCTTTTAGCACAAAGAGCTAATACTGCCAGGAGCTCAGTGAAGACCGGAGTGGCCTACTTTACAATTTTTGTCCAACTGAGACACCAGCCACTCGATTCATTCATGGTTCTGGGACCAGGGCCTTGAGGAAATTAGGCAGCGGGCATTAGAGAAAACAAGGCAACGAGATCTCCAACAAAGCATCATTTCCTGTCTCTCTTTGGCTCCCACTTGGGTTGCCTCTCCACGGGAATCTGGGTCCAAGTTGGAGCACTTTTCCACGGGCTTGCTGTAGCCAGCAGTCGAGAGCTGCCAGAGCTCTGCAGGGCTCTCCAACCGCTGCTGTTGTTTTCCCCTAAACTCTTTCCCACTTCATCTTGCCACCACTTCACCTTGGCAATCTAGGGGAGAAGAATTTTAATCCTAGGATCTTCTTGAGAAGTAGGGGGCTGAAATGGTGGAGGACAAGGCTGGGAAATGGGAGAGAATCTTCCCCTGCTAATTGATTTTGTCCACCCCATTCCAACAGGTGTCAACCTTCCTCCTTGCTCTGCCAGGGGCTGGGACCAGGGAGAGAGATTGACAGGGAGGGTCAGAGGAACAGTTGCCGGCAGGAAGGGCCTGGCAGGCAGCAGAGTGATTAATGAGCTTCAGTTTCAGAAGCAAACAACAGCCCAAGGAGGGGAGGCTGGTATTCACGGGACTGAGAGTTATGCTAAGAATTTACAGGTTATACCTTGAAGGGGAAACCCTCTGAATGCTTAAGGAGATGCTGGGTGTGGAGTTTACTGGTTAGAATCAGGGTGGTACCTTGGTTTGGGTGGGTTCATTCAGTCCCATTCATTAATAAAGGGCATGTGGGTAAGACTGGAGAAACCAGATGAATGGACTGATGTCAGACCATTCTGTGATTGTCTTTTCTGGGCAAGACACATCCCTCTGGGGGAGGGGAGGAGGGCCTGTCCTTGAAACAAAGGGATAGTCTCATTGTCAATCATCCTGGCACAAATTCAACTGGATGTTACCCATAAGGATACAAGGAAGAGGGCTTTGTTTAAGGAAGTAAAAATAAAAAGTATTTGTTCTTTCCTGAATAGAATGTCTCCTCAGCCGGCACCAAAATAACAAGAACAGTCCTGGGATATTTCTGGTTTGAGTACGTGTTGGGCTGGGGGAGGACTGCCTTTTGTCAGTGGAGCCAAGCTGGGGCCCAGGAAGGAAACTGATCCGAAGGATGACCAGAGGATTTTGATAATTCTCAGCTTTCCTAATTTCTTCCATTAATCCCAGACTTAGAGGAAAATCTCCTTAAGGTTTACAGCCTGATCTCAGTGATGCTGTAGTGGCTGAGAGAAGAGGCTGATACCTGTGTGGGACCCAGCAGCAGAGCAGAGAGCATCTCCTCCCTTGAGATCACAGTGTACAGAGAATTGGTGGCAGCTGTAGGCAGTGGCACATGCATTTGCAGTCACTCAGTCATGCCCGACTCTTTTTGACCCTATGGACAGCGGTATCCAGTAGGAATATCATAGAGTCTGCGGCAGTGTCCTTAGGGATAAGGCCGAAAGAAATAACCTCATGACCTTTTTCCTGGACTTGGGTAAGACCATACTCTAGGAAACTTTCTGAAATGATATGAGGGTCCAAGAGGGCTGGGGTCTTGGTTTAGGTCACTGTAATTGAGGCACAGACATGTCCCAAGGTGCCCAGCATTGTGTTAGTTTCCAGGGATGAATCAGACAAGAACCCCTCCATTAGGACCTCCTCTCTAAGTGACTACACCCCATCTCTCCAGGTGTCTGGAACCAGAGGACCCTGGAGGGACCACTTGGTTTCCTTTGCATTGTCCATGTTGCAGGATCATGGTTCAGCTTTAAGAACTACAGGCTTATAAAATCTGTAAGAAAAGTTGGAGAGTTTCCTGGAGAAACCTAAATGGCAGGAGCTGGTGGGGAAGAAGGCATCTAAATCTGTCCCTTGATGAAGGGGTGCTTTCCACAAGTTGATCGAGAGTATCGCCCTCACTCCAAGCCAGAGGAAAGGAGGTAAGTCCTGTGGCCAAGTATGCAAGCTCAGACAAAAGGCTTCAAATCCTATTATATGCCATGTGCTCAGTCCTATCTGACTCTTTGCGACTCCATGGACTATACCTCGCCAGGCTCCTCTGTCCATGGAATTCTCCAGGCAAGAATACTGGAGTGAGTCACCACCACCAGGGGATCTTCTCAACCCTGGAATCAAACCCACATCTCCTGTGTCTCTTGCATTGCATTCTCCCCGAGTCACTGGGGAAGCCCCACAGACACAAGGATTCAGGTCCTAGTTCTACCTCTGTAATCATGGAGATGTTACTCAATCTCTGGAAGCCTCCATTTCTTCATCTGTAAAATGGGGACAGTAATGGCACCTACTCACAGGGAGTCTGTTGAGAATCAAATGAGAAATTCTGTGTCAAGGGCTTAGTGCTATGTATGGCACATTAAAACTGCTCTGTGGATTTCAATTATTTTTAAAAAGGTGTTTTTTTCCTCCAAATGTTCTGGAGTTGGGATTATTTGCCTTCTTTTTTCTGCTTCAAAGTACATGTCAGCTGCAAACCTTGCTGCTTTTAATATCATCAGTCATTACCAATTGATGAGAATACTCCTGTTGAAGCTGTTGGCTCTTTCATTTTCTGGCAATTTCAGTACTTTTTTCTGTACCTCGTAGCTTCTGTTACGGTACCTTGCTGCTGCTAAATCACTTCAGTCGTGTCCGACTCTGTGTGACCCCATAGACAGAAGCCCACCAGGCTCCTCCGTCCCTGGGATTCTCCAGGCAAGAGCACTGGAGTGGGTTGCGGCTAGAGGTAATGTTCCGGTTATCTACTGGTGTGTAACAAACTGCACTGCAATTTAGTGCCTTAAAACAACAACTGTACATGTTTTATCTTACGAGTTTATAGGTCAAGAACTTGGGCAGGACTTGACCGGGTGATTCTTCCACTCCATTTAGTATTGCCAGAGGTAACTGGTTGATACCTGGTCTGTGTGGGTGCAATCGGCTAGAATTCTGGGCTCAGCTGGGCTGGTCAAGTGTTTACACGTAACCTCTCCTGTATGGTGGCTTAAGGTAATCAGACTTCTTACAATGAGACTCAAGATTCCATTAGCCTGTACAGCAAGAGTACAACCTAGCTTCAGAATTTCTAGGATATTAGTTCTACCACATTCTGTTGGGTAATCAAGTCACTAAAGCCAGACTCAAGAAGAGGAGAATTAGATTCCACCTCTCAAAAGTAAGAGCAACAAGGAATTTGCAGTCATATTGAATCTACCAGAGGTAATGAAAGCACACAGATCAATATTCGTAATGTAAAAATACCAACCACTGGGGGAAAAAAATAAAGAAATATACATAATTGCTTATCCCCTCTATGAATGGAGAAACTCCCTAAGCATAAGAGAACTGAAAGAAACCAGAAAGGAAAATTAGAGTTCAAATTTCTGTATTTCAAAAGCATTGTAGGGTTTCCCTGATGGTCCAGTGGTTAAGAATCCACCTGCCAATGCAGGGGACACGGGTTCGATCCCTGGTCAGGGAAGATCCCGAGCGCTGCAGGGCAGCTAACCCGGTGCGCCACAGCCACTGAGCCTGCATGCTGCAGCCGCTGAAGCCCACGTGCCTAGAGCTCGTGCTCCACAGCAGACGCCACCACAAAGAGAAGCTGTGCACCACACTCGAGAACGAGAGCGCGACAGGCAGGAAGGCCCGGGGTCTCCAGACGGAGCAAGTGGCCTGCAAGTGTCAAACATTTATCTCTCTTAAGCAGCAGGAGGAAACAAACTAGCGATATTTTTTCCTTCTCTATACAAATTTGAAAAGAAGTTTCTCTTAAAATTCTGTGTTGCCATAATGACACCTGGTTTCACTTGAAGTTAACCATTGCCTTTTTCTTCTGGAAATGTTTATCTTAAGCTATGCTAATATACTGTGCATTTACCCCAAACTCTGTCTTCAAGTCGGTTCCACCTATTGGGCTCAGAATCTACTTGATAAACCAGTACGTTATACTCCGATATTGTTCCTCTAATCTATGTAAATAACACTATTTGTGTGGTGCTCTGCCCTTCTTCAAGATTCAAGTTAATCCTTTTATGGCCCAAGGTGAACCATTTGGAGCCAAGAGTATCCCAAAATTATGGGTGAGGGGCCTGGTGCCATTCTAAGTTGTGAAACATTCCTTTCTTTCATTAACAGACTGCTGGTGACTATATAACATCCAGCTAAAGACTAGCAGGGGGGTACTCTTTCTGCCCCCTTCTGATGCCTGTATCAGAAGCTTTCTCTATCTTCTTTATACTTTAATAAACTTCACTACACAAAAGCTCTGAGCGATCAAACCTCATCTCTGGCCCCGGATTGAATTCTTCTCCTCTGGGGGCCAAGAATCCCGGCATCGTAATTCAACAACAACCTTTCAAGAACACCCCCACTTGATGCAACTAGCAAAAGCCTGCTCTCAGCCAAAAGTAAATCAACAAATCTTTTCAAAAAGCATTGTAAACAAAATGAACAACAAACCGAAGCCACAAAAATAGCTACCATACATAATAGATTAATATCACTAAGGTGGAAAATTAATACAAATCAATAAGAAAAAGAGGTCCAACAGAAAATTAAGGAAGATCAGCCAAAAGTAATCAACAAATCTTTTCAAAAAGCATTGTAAACAAAATGAACAACAAACCGAAGCCACAAAAATAGCTACCATACATAATAGATTAATATCACTAAGGTGGAAAATTAATACAAATCAATAAGAAAAAGAGGTCCAACAGAAAATTAAGGAAGTAAATGAATGAACAATTCCTCCCAATAAGAAATGCATATGACTACTGAATTCGAGCATAAAAATTCAATCTCACTCCAAAAATAGACATTAAACCACTTGAAGGTATTTTGTAAACTCCCTGACTTTGTCTGACCAAAAATACTCTCCTTGATACTAGCAAAGAGTTGGGAGACAGTCATTCACAACAAACCTCCTGGAAATAAGCTTAATAAATATCAGATTCTTATCAAATGCCATACTCTTGGAAAGCTATTTCTACTTCTAGAAATTTATCCTAAAGAAATAATTATCAACATGCACAAAGATTTAGAGATGAATATACTCACTGCAGTGTTATACAAGATAACACAAAATTGAAAGAAATCTAATAATAACAAATTGCTTAAATACATTTCAGTATTTTCACATAGCATAATACTGTGCAAACATTTAGAAAAAGGTAAAGTATGATATCAATATGAGAAAAATTTCACAATTTATTGTTAAGGGAAATCTACACTGTACGATTCCATTTTTGCACAAATAAAATATTTACACAGAAAACAATGTTGGTCTGGCATATATATCATTGCTTCCACTACTCAGAGCCACTTGAAGGTACAAATCTGCTATTAACACATTCATGTGACTCTCATGGGTTGAATTGTATTTCCCTCCCCTACCAAAGCTTTTGCAGCCCTAGTAGTTGTACCTGTGAATGTGACATCATTTATAAGTAGGGTTTTTGCAGATCAAATTAAGATCATTAAGGTAGTTTGACATCCAGTAGGACATTGTCCTTATAAAAGAAGAAATTTGGACATAAACATATGCACACAGAGAGAACACAGTGAAAATGAAGGCCGAGATTATGGTGATGCACCAGAACCCCAAAACCCCCAAAGATTCCAGCAAACCACCAGAATCTAGGGAAGAAGCACAGCCTTCGGGAAGACTCAGTCATGCAGACACCTGGATCCCAGACTTCTGGCCTCTAGGACCCTGAGATAGTGGATCTCTGTTGCTGAGACACCCAGTTCACAGTGTTTTGTTATGATAGCCCTAACAAACTCATACAGCTGTGTGACCCTGTCTGCTTGATCAGACTGCCTGGCCTAAGCTGGCACACTCATCTTGGAACTTGAAATTGGGACAATGAAAGAAGGAGCAGGGAGACTGACCAATCCTGGAGGCTCCAGGGCAGACAGCAGGGCCTAAGGAGTGAGCAAAGGGAAACGCTCTTCAGAGACAGCAGATTGGAGCAGATGGAGAGATGAAGCCGAGATGCCATGAGCACCGGGTCCCAAAACCTCTTGGAGCCAGAAAGAGCAGCTTCAGTGACTGCTGGAATGTTGTTCCCTTGAGGCCCAGAGATTCTTTGTGCCTTGCAGGGCTCCC
>SJYC01129363.1:0-11358 GCA_006408675.1 Madoqua kirkii | reverse complement strand
TTATATCTGAATCTAAAAAAAAAATTGAATTCAGCAATTACCATATGACTACTTTAGACTAAGAACTATATTCATCTATGGAAATACAGTGATGGAATATACATTGTCCCTCTCATCAAGGAAGGAGGTCATATTACTGCAGTAATGTACAACAAAAATATATTCTTAAAGTTTACTTTTTATAAAATGAAAAATTGACACATTTAACTAAAATGAGTAAAGTGATATATTAAGAAAATCCACTTATATCATTTATATTTAAAGTTTGTTTTTACAACCATGACTTAAATATTAATGGCAACTTTAATACTTCACTTCTCATAGAACAGAGCCGATTTGTTTATAGTGTTTTCTAAATTACACTTGAAGCAAATCAAGGTCTAAAATGATTTTATTACATCCCTCCAGTATTGTTTACACTCAAGGTAAACCTTGAATGTAGAGGGAACAATGTCTGAATGTTTGGAGAATCCATCATTCCACATGCTCATTGAGAGGTGACATTAATCATTATGCCCTGACTTTCATTTTCAGGAATACCTTAACTATCAGAAAGTTATTTCCTGGTCTAAATATGATTCAGAACTTCAGACTCAAAGACTTGACATTTGTATTTACATGTTCCCAAGTGTTCTTGCAAAGAACTGTATCAGTAATGGCTCCTGCACAGGCCCAGCCCCAGAACAGTCACTCCTGGGACGCATCTGCCTCCATTCGCCGGGGTGCGGTTTACTGTCCCCGTGCCACCTCTGTGGCAAAGTCAAGCCCACTGACCCAACCACCAGCTCCACTGAGGAAGTCCTTCCACTGACCCCTCTTCACTTCCCGCCTCAGGAGATTACCAGACAGTGAAGACATCCAATCACTACTGGGGTAGCCCCTCCACTTGCCAGCAAGAATGCTCTGATTCTCTGGTTCCAATAAGTTAAGCACGACATACAACAAGGTCTAAGCTCACCAGTGGTCACTTTGCTGCCTTTATAATAGGTAATACAGAAACAAACCACAAATCCATCAATAAGTGACTAAATAAACGTTGAGACCTCTAGACATTAATATGGAAAATGAAGACACAAACTTTATGTAAAGTTATGTGTAACGAAGAGGATGGCAAGATTGCATAGTCACTTCATGTCAAATACTTGGGACTGGGCACACAGTAACTATGGTTAAATGAAAAAAGAGACTAAGAAACAGTATTGTAGTTCAATAGCCTTTTATGATTAAAATATATGCATACTTATGTACTTATATACATAGAAAAACATATAAAAGGATATAAACTATATAAAGGAGAAAAATTAAATCATAGCATATTTAATTTGAAAATAAAACAGAAGAATGTGCTTGATGATTTTGCCAAAAGCTATGAAAGGCAAGACAAATATACAGGGCTGCTTTGATGGCCTTTACCTAGAAGAGATCTGAGAGGAAAATCAGTTGACTTTATTAGAACATTTATTGTTCATAAAAATGTTATCTTGCAAGAGTCCAAAGCTAGGAGTTGCCAGATAAACGTGAATTACCCGATTTCATGATGGCTAATTAAGAATTACAGCTCTTCGTCTTCTCCTATTCAAGTGAACATCTATTTGCTTACTATGAGCCTGTAAACAAGTTAGATCAGCAGCCATTGTAAGCAAGAGGAGAGGTATAAAGCTACAGCAGGCCAGGATGGAAATCCAACTGGTCTTCCTTTTCCTTCCTTTCTCCTCCAACACCTGGGACAAGAACAGGGAGACAGGAAGAGAGAGCAGACTAAATAACCAGAGGGCAGACTCCAGCTCTTCTTGCCTCTTCTTATGTAGCACTTCTCAGTCCAGCTTTTTCTGAGTAGTACAAGACAGCAATTAAATGAGATCGCACTTTACAATGAACAGGACTAACATTCAACTAAAATGAGGCTGTTTTTCTACAGAATATCACTGTGTAGTTTTGAAAACGTGTGTGTGAGTACTCAGTCATGTCTGACTCTTTGTGATCCCATGGAGTGTAACCTGTCAGGCTCCTCTGTTCATGGGATTTTCAGGCAAGAATACTGGAGTGGGTTGCCATTTCTTCCTCTGGGGGATCTTCCCAAACCAGGGATTGAATCCGCATCTCCTGTGTCTCCTAAACTGGCAGGCAGATTCTTTACCAGCTGTCCACTTGGAAAGCTCCAAAGTTTTTAGATTGGACAGGATTATTAAAAGAACCAGATATCTGTTTAAACAGAGAACTTTTGGTAGCAATTTCTATAAGAAAAAAATGCTCATGTTTCTCATAAAATGAGTTGAAATTCTTAAGTGGTCAGAGAAATAGTAAAATTTTAGAAGTCTCTATTGTCCTGCACTCTCTCCAGTGGTGTGATGTGCACTTGATTCACTGCTGCACTAGTGTGAAGGGATAGAAAAAGAAAACCTTCTCAGAGCCACACACTCAAAAGATTCAATAAGGAAAGAAGTTCTTTATGTTTCTAAGTAGCCCAGCGTCTTCTTTGGTCAGAGAACATTGCTGGGGCATTCTATGTGCCCTCTTTCCAGGAACTTTAAGTAAGTTGGTTTATAACTGAATGTAATATAGGAAGGAAACCAGCAGGAAGCCTAATTTCTGGTTTGGTCACACTTAGTACAATGCAATTTGTAAGATGCTATTAAAAAAAATTGTGTCTTAGATCTAAATTTTACCTATATGTTTTACCTTGCCTTTCTATAATTAGAACAAGGTCATTTTAGAAAATCACTAGCAATTCTATGCAATTACCTAAGAGCTATATATATATATATTTTCACTCACTTTTAATTTAAGTCCTTTCTCTGAAATAATTTGTTACTTTGTCTTTTCTGTACCTAAAGAGATTTTTTCAACTGTGTCTGAATTGACCTTCTCTGAACCAAATATGGGATCAACTTCAAAGCAACTTGACTTGACACAATTACTATGTCACAGCACTGAGCATTTACTTGGAATTGGAAACGGGATGAAGTGTAGTTTGCTTCCAGTAATTTAACTGTGTAGTAGAGTCTAAAGTGAGGCAAATAACCTATGTAGTTTAAATCTTTCTCACTGGAAATGAGGTTATTTATCATAACTGTATAAACTAACATGAAATAGACAAGAATATTATAGAAATCATAATGATCAATGTTTAATTTTACAGCTTTTAATTATTTGGAGTCACCAACATAAGTGAGAAGAAAACATATGTTCTTTTTATGAGGGTAGTTCAGTCACAGCTGACACTGTGACTGAACTGAAGGGATGAATCACCTGTACTGCAGAAGAACCAATTTCTATTTGCTAATGCGTTGTCAGGAAAGCCGACTGGCCAGCCTGAGTGCTGTCATACTGAGAGCCAGCTGCCAAGCTAAATTAGCAGGACCATTTTTCTTTCCTTGTATGAAATGTTTATAACTCATTAAGAGAAAGAACAGCCTTTATTGTGTTTTCACAGAAAAAAGAGGAGTTGTGGAGCCAGCAATTTTGAATGTGTAGGATTTTTCTTCCCCTTAGTAGTTTTCTTTTTAATACTGAGACATAAAAATGACACGTATTATAAAAATGCATGCAGCATAAGAACAAATATAACTGCATTGTAGACAGACGCTTTACCGTCTGAGCCGCCAGGGAAGTCCCATATAAGAATAATGCCTATATAAAAAATACACACACACATAAGTTTCCCTTTGACTGTCATTTCCAGGTTGACTCAAAACTCTTTCTGGAAATAATTGATGTTATCAGCTTATCAGCTTATAGTATTATTTTCCTGTTTAATTTTTTGGCCAGTCTTTCATTTTAACATCTCTATAGCCCTTTATTTTATTAATACCATACAGTAATTTATATAATCAGTCCCTTATCATTTAAGTTCTTTCTGGTTTCCCGAAATCATTCCTCCTCCACAGACAGAAAAAAGAAAAGTCACATACCAATATAAAAGTAAGTACTAGTTTGAATTCCAGTTTTGCCATACCCTAGATACATAACTTCAGGTGAGATATTTAGTCTTTTAAAACTTCAACCTTCCCATTTGCAAGTATTAAATACTAATTCGTATTGTTGAACTAAGTGAAATGATGTAAGCATGACACCACAGTTTGATGCTGTGTTGTGAACTCTATCATGAATAAAATCTTGTCCTGCATTTATGTTTTTTATTTTCTAAAAATAAATTGACTTCCTAACACACATACATTTTTATGGAAAACAAAACATAATATTATAGACTTTACAGGATAATAATGAACAAAAATCATATTTTTTGACCAGGTATTTCACAAATGGATTTCTTCATCTGAATATTAATATATCTGAGCTAAGAGTGGTAGATGACTAATATTCATGTTATTTCTGATAGAATGCTCTCATTATATTAATTTTCTTTCCAAATGTATGAAGAAACAAGTTTGAAGGAAAAAGGACAAAAATAATTTCCAAAATTAAGCTTAATATGGAGACAAAGCAGAAAAATACACTCTGCATAATGTCAGCTCTCTGCTGACACATATGGAGACAACCCAGAGAACACATATATAATCATCAGAGTATTATTTATAGGGTATATTTTGCTCATTTTCAAAATACAGATGCATTTGTAACCAGATCTGCTATAAAATGCATATATGTATATATTTTACTTGAGACAATGATAAATAAATAAAGTGCTTGGGAATCTTTCAGATTCCTAGTAATATATTCATACTGAAATATATGAATTTGTATTGCGGTGGGAACTAAGTGAAATGATGTAAGCATGACTCCACAGTGACATAGAAGATGCTTGCTCCTTGGAAGAAAAGCTATAACAAATCTAGACAGTATGTCAAAAAGCAGAGACATTACTTTGCCAACAAAGTTTCCTCTAGTCAAACCTATGGTTTTCCCAGTAGTCACGTATGGATGTGAAAGTTGGACCATAAGGGAATTGGACCATAAAGAAGGCTGAGTGCCAAAGAATTGATGCTTTTGAACTGTGGTGTTGGAGAAGACTTTGAGAGTCCCTTGGATTGCAAGGGGCTTTCCTGGTGGCTCAGACAGTAAAACGTCTCCCTGCAATGTGGGAGACCTGGGTTCGATCCCTGGATTGGGAAGATCCTCTGGAGAAGGAAATGGCAGCCCACTCTAGTACTATTGCCTGGAAAATCCCGTGGATGGAAGAGCCTGGTAGGCTACAGTCCATGGGATCCCAAAAGAATCAGACACAACTGAGCAACTTCACTTGACTGCAAGAGATCAAACCAGTCAATCCTGGGAAGTTAACCCTGAATACCTGAATATTCAATGGAAGGACTGATGCTGAAGCTGAAGCTCCAATACTTTGGCCACCTGATGTGAAAAGCCAACCTCATTTGAAAAGACCCTGATGCTGGGAAAGATTGAAGGCAGGAGGAGAAGGGCACAGCAGAGGGTGAGATGGTTGGATGTCACCAACTCAATGGACATGAGTCTGAGCAAGCTCTGGGAAATGGTGAAGGACAGGAAAACCTGGCATGCTGCAGTCCACAGAATCTCAAAGAGTCAGACACGACTAAGCAACTGAACAACAATTGAAATATATTACAGCTATAGGTGTGAATTATTCAAATACTTTTCTCAAAGATAATTTCTGTTTTTCTGTAGAATGGTTATAAAATGTTCTCCAGTAAAGATACATGGAGAGTAAACAAAAGTATCATTTTCATGTCTAGGTTAGGTTAATCTGAATGCAGTAATTATTTATATGATATGTTCTTTAAAATTTGCATTTGAGGAGTAGTTCTTTTACAAGCTACAATTAAACCTCAGAAGTAAGCCTTTGCTTGAAATCCTGGGCTAAAATATGTTGTATACATAGGAGGCAGGTGATTCGAATGCAGAGTACTTTTCCTTTCCTGTAGTGCAGCAGGGCCGCCCAGGGAGACTAGTGATAAAGAACGCGACCGCCAATGTAGGAGATATAAGACATATGGGTTCAATCCCAGGGTTGGGAAGAGCTTCTGGAGGAGTGCATGGCAGCCCACTCCAGTATTCCTGCCTGGAGAATCCCCATGGACAGAGGAATCTGGTGGGCTACAGTCCATAGGGTGGCAAAGAGTCAGACAGACTGAAGCAACTTAGCATGCACACATGCACTCATATGCAATTCTTCTCTGTAAGAAGAAATTGGACTCTGATTTTAGGAGGTAAAAGTGATTACTCATTTGAAAAGACCCTGATGCTGGGAAAGATTGAAGGCAGGAGGAGAAGGGCACAGCAGAGGGTGAGATGGTTGGATGTCACCAACTCAATGGACATGAGTCTGAGCAAGCTCTGGGAAATGGTGAAGGACAGGAAAACCTGGCATGCTGCAGTCCACAGAATCTCAAAGAGTCAGACACGACTAAGCAACTGAACAACAATTGAAATATATTACAGCTATAGGTGTGAATTATTCAAATACTTTTCTCAAAGATAATTTCTGTTTTTCTGTAGAATGGTTATAAAATGTTCTCCAGTAAAGATACATGGAGAGTAAACAAAAGTATCATTTTCATGTCTAGGTTAGGTTAATCTGAATGCAGTAATTATTTATATGATATGTTCTTTAAAATTTGCATTTGAGGAGTAGTTCTTTTACAAGCTACAATTAAACCTCAGAAGTAAGCCTTTGCTTGAAATCCTGGGCTAAAATATGTTGTATACATAGGAGGCAGGTGATTCGAATGCAGAGTACTTTTCCTTTCCTGTAGTGCAGCAGGGCCGCCCAGGGAGACTAGTGATAAAGAACGCGACCGCCAATGTAGGAGATATAAGACATATGGGTTCAATCCCAGGGTTGGGAAGAGCTTCTGGAGGAGTGCATGGCAGCCCACTCCAGTATTCCTGCCTGGAGAATCCCCATGGACAGAGGAATCTGGTGGGCTACAGTCCATAGGGTGGCAAAGAGTCAGACAGACTGAAGCAACTTAGCATGCACACATGCACTCATATGCAATTCTTCTCTGTAAGAAGAAATTGGACTCTGATTTTAGGAGGTAAAAGTGATTTCCATTCTTTCCTAGAAAAGGGCGGGATGGATCACACGGTGTGTTTCTCACCTCTCTACTTGATGGCACTTACCTTTGCTTTCCTTTCTAATGCATTAGTATTTTTGTCTCTGTTTCTCTTCTGCGGAGTACATTGCCTCTTCTTCTTGGAATCTCACTCAGAGGTCTTCAGTTCCCATCCCCAAATCATTTTCCCCAGAGGTTTTCTGTCTCCTCTCCTCTTAGTGAGCTGAGCCTTTTGTGACCATAAAGCGGGTTGGACACATGCATTTTTTGAAGAAGAAACAGAAGAGAAAGGAAGCAGGTGCATCCTTAGAAAAGGTTTCTCATTTATTATTCCAAAAATTCATACACAGCTCTTGTATCCAAGAAGCTTAGATTTCCCTACTGTTATAACTAAGATAGTTTATTTTCCAAACTTGAACACATTTAAAGTGAAAAAGGCACTAGCCACATGTAACACCAGGGAGATGGGCATAAATCAGGACTATCTAAGCAAAGTAGGATATATATTCATCCTCATTTTAACCTAACATCCACATTTTAAATTATTAAATTAAAACATGTAAAGGAAAACCTTCAAACTCATAGTTACTATTACAATCAATGACAAAGTGATAGCATCAGTTAACTTTACCAGAAAATAGAGGATCATAATTATTCAATTTTCTTATAAAGAAGACCATTTTTGTTGTTTAGTCACTAAGTCAAGTCTGAGTCTTTGCAATCCCAGGGACTGTAGTCCATCAAGCTCCACTGCCCATGGGATTTCCCAGGCAGGAATATTGGAGCAGGTTGCCATATTCCCCTCCAGGGGATCTTCTTGACCCAGGGATTGAAAGTGGTGTCTCCTTTCAATACATCTCATTATCAACAAGTGAATGCAAAAGATATCATAGTAAACTTAGTGCGTTAGGGATATAGTAAAGAATGCTGAAACACTGAGAGGGAAATTATGGTATAGTCCTTGACTTTGAATTAAATAAAATTAAGCTAAATGCAATTTCTTATGGTACATTTTGTCAAAAATCTGTGAAACTACTATAGTAATCTATGTCTTAGCTCTTACAATTAAAAAATCCATGTTTTGACATGTTACCACATTTTACTTGATATGTTTCTATTGAGACCAGACTATTTTACTCAACTAATGAAAAAATATTGAAATAGTTATGTCATTTGTGTTCTATACTGTGACAGAACAAGAGAGTTTAACTTTTCTTGGAAACACTAGTGTATATTTCTGTCCTTCCTATAGATACTGAGCTGTTTGTGATGAACGTATTCTTCATGTGAAGAGCTGCATACTAAGTTCCAGAACTGTGTTATTCTTTTTTTTTTTAATCAGATATCACAACTGACTCAGCAGCTGTGCTTGAGGTTACCATTAAGTTAAATTATGAAAACCCACTACTATCCATTGTAATCCATTTGGATCCTGCAAGGGTCAAGAGAAATAAAATGGGGATATGATACTGAACCCCACTCCATTTGGGGTTCAGTATTGCTTCATGTTAATGATATTGCTCTCCAGGGGAAGTGGCACATTTTTTAGGGATTCTGTGTAGTCTTGTACTCCACAAATCAGAGAAATAATATGAAGGAAGCTTCTACCAGGTGCTATGATGTATGGATTCTGAGAATAAGCAAATGATACCAAGGTAAATTTGAAGATATATATTTAGTATGAGATGCTCTTGGGCTGGCCAGGACACCATGTATCATCTGGCTTCTTCTCTCACACCCACTCAAGCAGAAATCCAAAGTAGCATATTGGATTCCTTGTTACTAGTATCATCTTAGATTCTGGATCCAACAGCCCTTCAAAGTATAGACAGTCTCCTTTTCTCAGTAAATGGGAAATGATCAGAGACACCTTTGGAGAAAGAGTAAGGGGATGTTTATTTGATATTATAATAGTGGTATTACTGCATCCTTCCTCAAGGGGATTCAGCATTTCCTTCAATCAATGGATTTTGGATCCGTGCATTGTCATACATCTGGAACTTGTATTATAAAAAACCATAACTTTCCATTTTGATGGCTGACATCAGCCTTCCGCTTGGCAGCACACTTTTTTGTTGTTGTTGTTGTTATGCAAGTTACATAACCCCTATCATCTGTGCTCAGAACAGTATGATCTTCATCATCCCACAGATCTCTGAGGACCAAGGCACCTGATTGCTACTCTGATCTTTCTGCCCATTATAGAATTTACATCTACCTTGCCTTTGATGGTTAAGTACTGCCACCTGGCCTCTGGTATCCCAGAATTCTGTGCAAGGGATGCTTGGTTCTTTCTGTTCATACTAGCCTGCTCAGGAAGCCACTACTGAGTTTCATAAAGATGCCTGTGCACCGCCTCTACTCCCTCCACTCCCACCATTCCTTACTGAATTAAAAGAGAACATTCTATAAATGCTCCAGAGGAAAACAAGGAGATGGTGAGGGGGTGTGTCTTCTGGTTTTATGCAATAAATCCATCTTAATTTTTTCACACCTCTGAGCCCTCAGACTTCTGCAATGTTCTGTCAAGGCACTTTACCTCATTTACAACAGAGTAGCATTGTGTACAAACTTCAAAATGATTATCCCAGCATGGTTTTACAATTGGTTCCAGGTGTCCCTGCCAAGTTAAATCCCGTGTCAAGATTGAATGTTCTAAAGTTATTAAAAATTCCCTTTCCAGTCTTATGTTCTTCCTCTTCTGGTCAACAGTATGTCTTCAAGTTCTTGTGTGTATGCGTTAGCAGAGTTCTACTGTTCCTCTGGGGTGTTTGCTATTCCCATCTAGACTTGGATCTACATCCTCATGAGAAGATTGTGCCGATGCTCATCTTGTTTGAAAGTGAATGTGTTAGTCGCTCAGTCGTGTCCGACTGTTTGTAACCCCATGGACTGTAGCCCATCAGGCTCCTCTGTCCATGAAATTCTCCAAGCAAGAGTACTGGAGTGGATTGTCATTACCTTCTCCAGGGGATCTTCCTGACTCAGGGATTGAGCCTGGGTCTTCTGCTCTGCAGGTAGGTTCTTTGCAGTCTAAGCAAGGAGGGAAGCCCCTCATCTTGTGTTTTGTGATATACAGACAGTAAATGGTGTGGAAAGAAATATTTTGGAAGACAAGCAGCAATTTGTGAGGAATCTGCTACAGGCAAGAGGTTTGCAGTATTTCCAAACAAGGGCGACTGTTTTCCTCTGGAAAGTAGGTGCTTGTGACAGCCCATGACGTCAAGGGCTCAGTACAATACGCAGTTTTGAGTTTCTCAGGATTGTCCAAAGTCTCCACCATAGATTTCAAGGTCTCACTATTTTCCTAGGAAGATATTGACTCAAAAACTGGAAACCCAGTGAAGATATGATACCATATCCTTTGTATCTCTCTCTTCCTTATATCTAGGCCTGCTTTCCAGCATAATCTGCCTGTGACGTAGAAAGTGAAAGTGAAGTTGCTCAGTCGCGTCCAGCTCTTTATGATTCCATGGACTGTAGCCCACCAGGCTCCTCCATCCATGGGATTTTCCAGGCAAGAATACTGAAGTGGGTTTCCAGACATAGGGATCTCACTAAACATCACTATCACTGTAGAAATTTTATTTTCACAGTGTTCCTTCAGTTGATGGTGATTAACAACTCCCTGACATTTTCTTTCTTCAAACCTCTAAAGCAGCTGAATTTTTTCAGTTACCACACCCCTATTCTGTTTAAGTGCCAATGGTGCTGTATATACTATCGCTTCATATTGCAGAGGCACGTCCTCTTATCACAAGCAAGACTCTTAGTAATTGTGATGCTTGTTAACATTTCTCTCTCTCTCTCTCTTCCTCTCCTCCTTTGGTTTGTATTTGAGTTAACAAAATTCTCAGTCAGATTAATCAGATTTTTCATGCAAAACTCAGAATTGGGTAGGATATTTGCATATTAATCCCTATTCTTGCCACAACATAATTGTCCAAATTAGAGATGAAAATACCTGCTTTGCATGCTTCCATTTCACATTCTTCCATCTAAGACAGATTCTGCTAATAGATCAAGGTATTTTCTTACATAATACTTTGGGAAGTCTTAGTTGGAATATGGATATGTAATATAATTGCTATTTCTGGAATCATTTTACATAGAAAACTTTTATCTTTCCTTTTCTTCCTTCTCTTTTCCATAATTTCTAAGGATAGAGATAACAGCTGCTTCTCTCAGGAATTCTACCTGACTATTCTAATATTTAAGGGCAATTGCTTCCGAGAAAATAAATGTATTCTATATTTTTATTAGCCATGATAAATTTATTTAGTAATGTATTCTACAACTCCTTATTCAAGCATTTCTAAACTAAAAATATTGATATAGCAATTCTTAAATTGACAGACCTGAAAAG